>JAWDGP010007892.1:0-55670 GCA_033675545.1 Elysia crispata | reverse complement strand
ATGAAAGTAACACAACCACGGTAAATTACCAGAACAACTAGAAGTCCGCTTCTGAATAATCAATGAATATAATGAGATACTTTGGCGCGATACAACGGTTCTTAAATCTTAAAAATGCAACTATCGAAAAAAGTTTTAAATCTAAAATCAGCAATAAATAGCAGAACTTATCATTGTCGTAGCACCTGTTTAAATTTATTGGCTTATCTTCAAACGCCATAATTATTTTCTCCTGAAGAGGCAGTTGTCTATTTATAACGATCCCTTTGGCTAGTGTGCCGAGCTTTCTGTCTTTGGTAACTTGATAATCTACGGATATGATATTCAGCAAGTCAAGGCCATCTCTAAGTTTTCTTTGACATCGCGGCTCTCCTTTTGCTCGATCGCACACCAAAACCTACGTTTTAGAAAGTTCTCGACATGTTTCGCTTATTTTACATTAACGGTCTCTGGTTCTGTGTTCTATAACGAATTCTATCCTCATTTTTTAAAATTCCGAGGTAGTTTTGATGATATTGGCCCGGTTCTATGAAGCGCTTCTATCTTTAGGATTGATTCTAACATCCGCTAGTCCCTGGCTAGTCCCAGTCTAGTCTCTACTCAAAATTAGGTCCGTTCTATGAAGAAAAGTGTGAGCCTAAGATCAAACTTTGGCCCTAAAATGACGCGATTTAGGTGCAAGATTTAGGAGTGAGTCTACCTTGTCCTAACTCGAGATAGGTGCACAAAATGCTTAATTCCCGGCAAATAGCAGCCATAGATCTAATTATGCCGACAGCTCGATTCGAATCGAAATGGGTTTGTTTCATCGCTCTTATTTATGTAATTTGATATTCAAATGAGTTAAATCAAACTTTCCACGTGTATGAATCTAGATGGATGTGGTTAGATAGAATAGTCTCACTGAAAACAACAAAAACTTGACTTTTAAATTGACTGTGTAGTTCAAAGATCCAAAAGGTAACGTTAGATAGATTCTAGTATAAAGAGCGCTAGACCTATATTTAGTAAATTTGCTCTGATTTATCATCTCTACAGTGTGTAACATCTAAAACAAAACACATAATAATAGTTGTAAATCTTGTATGTATAGGCATTTAGTCAAGATTAGATTAGGTGAGGAAATAATCTGCTATCAGATCTGTAGATTGGTAGGCAATCTTTCTCTTTATAAACTTCTCGATCATACAGTAACGTTATCACTGTGAGCCAAGTGTTTTACAATGGAAGTATTTTAATATTATTGTGTCTGAATATGCCAGATATCTCAGGCAAACTTTTAACCCCAACATATAACAACGGTAGTAATTAGTTAAAGTTACAATAGTATGAAGCTTAGTGGTAGTAGTAGTAGTAGTAGTAGTAGTAGTAGTAGTAGTAGTAGTAGTAGTAGTAGTAGTAGTAGTAGTAGTAACAGTAGTAGTAGTAGTAGTTATAGTTATGGTAGTAGAAGCAGCAGTAATAGTAGTAATAGTAGCAGCAGCAGCAGCAGCAGCAGCAGCAGCAGTAGTAGTAGTAGTAGTAGTAGTAGTAGTAGTAGTAGTAATATTAGTAGCAGCAGCAACAGTAGTAGTAGTAGTAGTGGTAATAATTGTTGTACTAGCAAAAGCAATTATGTTTGTAATAGTAGAAGCAGTATTAGTAGTATTAGTAATGGTTGTAGTGTTATAGCAGCAGCAGCAGCAGCAGTAGTAGTAGAAGTAGTAGTTGTAGTAGTTGTATTAGTAGTATTAGTAGTAGTAGTAGTAGTAGTAGTAGTAGTAGTAGTAGTAGTAGTAGTAGTAGTAGTAGTAGTAAACATAAAAATCATAATAGTGGTGGTAGAAGTAGTTGTAGCACCAACAGCAATATTGGTAGTACTAGCAGTAGTAATGTGGTTTCTGCAGAAAGAAAATATGGTTCATTTACATTTTATTTTTTTTAAGACTGCCTTCCATGATCTCATAAACGTGGGGCCATTTGAGTGAAAGAAGGCTAATTAATGCACAGTGCAGAAGAACTAAAGGAGGATGTGGCGACTTCTGATAAACCAACTAGAGCTACAATAAAGTTCTTTAAAAAAAGAAAAAAGAAAAGATCAAAAGGACTTCAAAATTATATTCTTAGTATACATATATATAGGCAAGGGTGAAAAATTTATTGTAAAATTAGGTTCAGAGCCTATATAAACTAAACTACCTAACTGCTTTATTTAAACCTTAGGTACCAATAATAACTGTCATAAAATGCTATAGAATATGAGCTGTTTAAAGACAGTACTCAACAGTGAATGTGGTCTCCATGTTGATTCATTACTTAGGCAGCCAATTACTTGTGATTACTTGCTTTTGTTTTTTCCTTAACGTTATATTAATAAAGAAAAAAATTGTAAGCAGAAAATGGAATTTATAAAGAAAAGTGAATCTAAAGATGTAGATTTGTTGAAAACCATTTTACAGTTTGCTATGTAGTTTTGTACATAAAACGCTCAAATTAATAGGAAGCAAAGACCAGAATTTTTGCGTAATTTATTAATTTTTTTTTCTGCTTTTCCACAGCTAACTTGACCCAAAATCTGAGCTTGTAGTGATATCCTCCAACATGTTTTACATACTCTTAAACTCAACAAAATGTTCTACAAGGATCCATTTGACTGAGACTGACAATGAAACTTGATACTTCTGATACCAACTTATCTGCAAAGAATCTGGCAAACCCAAAGGGTATGAACAATACCATAATATACATTTTGTATTGTATGTATGTAATTTTTTTAAAAAGCATTTAAAATTAAACTGTTTCTGGGTATGATCAATACTTTAGAGCAGCATGAAACAGTGGTTAGATTGTTAAATTTGCAATATAGCGGATGCATGTTAATTTCAACATCAACTTACATTGTACTGCCATATGAGAGCAATCACCATAGATAATTTTATAATTTGACCTATGTAATTGTAAAGAAAACCTGACAACAGTGTGTGAATGAAAGCATGAACATATATATATATATATATATATATATATATATATATATATATATATATATATATGTCCAGGCACAACTCTGTACTAAACAGCGCTGGCTGGAGATATGTATTCTTTTATCTGATAATCAAATGATGTTTAGTTTGACTATGAAGTCAGAGTATGACTGCTCTATAAGTTATAAAAGCACTACAATTTTTTTTACGTCTAAAAAAGTGAGAGGTCATGAAGGACTTTGATTGAAATACGTAGCATTAACCTACTCTTCCTTTCTTTCCTTATTTTATCCATAATTGAATTGAAATCTAATTCAACATCATTGCACTTTATTTTTTTTCCAGTCTTTTTCTCCAGACATGTGCATAAGAAGAACCAGTAACTGTGAAAGGTCCCCATTGCTGCTTTTCAATCTTATTGATTATATGGATTTGAATCAGCAGCTGAAATCCTCTATCAAACTGATGAGGATATGCTAAATTTTGGAGCACAAAAAGTAGAAATAAAAAAGAAATGAAAACTTCACAATTTTTTTCTTCTCTTGTAAAAGCTTTTGAAAAGAACGAATGAATGGGATTGTAAGTTTTAGGCTATAAACCATTGACAATTATATTTCTCAGAAATGCAGGCCTAGATCTTGTTTAACTCAAATTTCAGTTCTTGTTTTTTTTTTAATAACTGTGAAAACTAAAAAAAAAATTATTTTTAAACCACAACAAATATACGTTTTTTCCCCATCATATGCAGAGGACCTCCGATAATGAACAGACTCTGCCTTTGGTTGTTAACTATTTTTTGGATATTCTTTTCATACAAAATATGTTTACATATTAATTTAAATACACAGAAACTGAATACTAAATTGCTGGCTCAGTGCTTTATGCATAAAGGTTTTTTTTTTTATTATTTTTTTTTGTTTTTGAAAAAAAGATCAACTCTTCGCTAAGCATGGCAGGCATATCCTAAAAGATTTAATGCTTCAAAGCCTTTAAACATGATTTTATTTGGTTTTAGTTAATTGTAGAAAGCTTAGTGTAAAAAATTCTGTGGTCATTGTAGTGTCATGTTGAGCATTTAGCCCAGTACTTTTTCACCCTAGATCACCTTGTTATGAATGCTCTATATGAAACAATAATTCTGTAGATGCACATTTAGGCACAGTTATGAAACGCTCTGTTGCATGTGCCAGGATTACATCAATAAATGTAATTAGTCACTTTGTCTCATCTTCTTATATATATATATATATATATCATAAACATAAGATTAGTATTTGGCAGAAAAACTGGCACCTTTATATTATTTAAATACATTTTGAGTTCTTTATCAATTAAGTAACTTAATCTTAATAACTTACAATCAGATGGCGCTGATTAAAGTCATTAGCATGACAAAGGGCAGTCTTCCTACACAACTTTTTTGAACAAATACAGAAACAAATGCTTGAATCCATATATTTAAGCCTTTACCTCTGACAGTGACAGCTGTGAATTGCTTATGTATCTGGTACATGGATATATCAAAACTAAACACAGTGCACAGAAACATTGATTTACAATATTCATTCAGCAGACAAATATGATTTTTAAAAAAATTTATTTCTCATTAATTTGTCAGAGATAAATAGAGCCCAGTATGCATGAAAATATGTACACATTAACACAACAAGTTCCACATGACTTCATTGTGCCAGGTACCCTCTCTGCACATTCTTGAATGATCCTTGAACTATAGTTATAGTAGTAAACAGGTGATGCCATGAGGCCACTTGGCACTTGCCCTCATTCACTTGGCTAGTTTATTAGCAAACTTTAAGTTCATGATTTTGTAATTGCTGACAAGAAAAGCGGGCACCATCTGCCTGATGAAATGTGATATGCTGATAACAACTGGTGTCTTCACCATAAGCATTCCCCATGTTTCATGGAAGAATTCCTGAAAGTAAATAACAGAATACAGTAATATCAAAGAATAATATAGACAGCTTGTCTAAGATAAAAATTAATTTATAAGATTTGCTTTTCTTCTGCATCATCATATTTTTAAACTTTGAAATAAATAGATCGAAATAGTAGAGAGTTAGTTATGATTTTTTGGGGGAAGTGGAAGGGCCTTAAAATTGTTGAATACATGTATTTTACATTATGTAGGCCTACATGGAGGAAAACTAATTTCACAAAAATTGTCCTTGCGTTTCCAGATTTTGATTACCAATCTATCTATTTTTTAAAGATAATGCATCAATAGAGACAAGTCATATCATAAAAATTATTGAAGATCGTGTCCTTATAACATTTTTTACTAATTCAGTTATTGAGAAATTCAAATCTTTTATAATTATCCAGAATTTTTTTTTATGAGGGAGGGAAATTTATACTACAGACTGACTTTAAGATAATGGGTAAAAATAAAGATCTGTTGGAGGAAAAACTGAAAGTTAAATAGGGTTGTATTAGCTCTATGTCCATGGGTTGCATATGAGCAGGTTGTTGTGGGGAATGCTTAAGCAGGGTATTGAGCTGTCTGACTGTGAGTGACTTGTTCAGATCACTGACTTGTAACACTAGTTTTGAATTACCGTGTACTGCTCAAAGTAGTCAGAAGACAAGCGTAATTTTAATCTCTACAGCCTAGTATCTGTAGTGGGCTATGTATATACTGCTCTGCTACAACTGCTAGTAACTTTTTCATGCAAACTTGCAATTGGCTTTCTGCAGTTTCTAGCCTCACTTTCCCAAATACCCTATTTTCCATTGATCTGCCAATTAAAAAATTTTGTTCAAAGATTTGTTCCTGCCAACATCAACATTTTTTTCCTTTTTTAAAGTTTCTAAGCCTTTGTACTCCGATTGAATTCAAAGGCAAGGGAACAGCACATCTTTTGCCTGATTTTCCACAAAATTTTATTGGTGAACATATAGAAAATTTATACAGACACCCACTGCAGCTTATGCGATAGAAACCATTAATGTAATAGATTAGTTTTTAAGTCTAGGATTAAAAAAGTGTAAGCTGCTATTGGCTAAGATCACATTCTGAGTAAGGTATAGTTTTGAAATGTATTAGACATTCCAGTGCCCGTATTCAGAAGAATTTAACGCTATCGTTAGGTGGTCGTTAACTGGCTAACGCATGCGTTAATTTAACGACGTATTGAGAAAGCACATTTTCGCTAACGACCGGTCGTTAGGTTATCGTTAGGGGGGACTTTTTAAAGAGAGCTAACGATCACATTAACGATAGGTTCAGGCCTACCCTAAAATTTTTACGATCGCTTTAATGGACTTATGTGACGAACACTTTTCTATCGTTTTGGTAACCAAGGAATTGTTTCTCTCTCCCAATATGGTGGCTTTGGGAGTATTTGCAAGGCAGACTTAATGCACTTATTTATATTCTTTAAATATACTTTGTGATAAATCTAGATCTAGATTAGAAAAGAGTTGAATAAAATCTGATGCCTTTATTACTCAGCTACAATTAATGGAAAATAATCAAATGTGAGTGAATGGTAAAAAAAAAAAAAAAAAAGGGATGGAAAGGAAAAAAATCTATCGACAATACTATGAGTTCAGTTACTGAAGTCTTAAATCTACAGAAGTGATGTGAAATGTAGATTGGCTAGACTTAGACCTAGATTGAAAATTCGATCTTGTCAAGTGCAGTAACAAAAAAAAAAAAAAAGATTGCAAGTTTAATGTTTTGCGAAGATGATCTGCAAACACTACAGAATCTATGAATTTGAAAGTGGTGAATGATGAATAGACTAAACCTACATATACGATAGTTTAAGTTTAATTGTCGTCACATCAACCAGTAAGCCACGAAATAGAATTTCGATACAAGATGGTATAAACTTATACAGAGAGAGAGAGAGAGAGAGAGAGAGAGAGAGAGAGAGAGATGTTAGCTTTATTCATTTATCAAGGCTGAGCAATTGCAATCAAACTCAAACTACTTGAAATGAAGTTAAATGCCTTTGGCGATTTTGTACAGTTGCAGACTCGTGCAGACTATGACTACAGTATTAATTTAATGAAATTCCTAGCTTTTCAACAACTCTCTCTCTCTCTCTCTCTCTCCCTCTCTCTCTCTCTCTCTCTTTCTCTCTCTCTCTCTTCATCTCTCTCTCTTTTTGTTTCTCTCGTTTTTCTCTTTAAATGTATCTACATATCACCAAAGTAAAGAGAAAAGAAAGTTAGAGAGACAGGAAGACAGAAAAAGAGGGAGAGAGGCAGGCAGACGAACTTACTGACAGAGGGAGAGATACTTAGATAGTAAGGTTTTCTTTACAAATTCTCATTTTCCAGCAGTTATTAGCATATTGTGAGACTGATGTATGTATTAAAAATTGTCTCAAAATTCAACGCTGGCATTTTCCTAATTCAAATGGAAGTAGGCACATCCATGATTGAAATTATGAAAAGAGAAGTACGTGGTTTATTTTGTGGTGATTCCAAAAACCAGTTTTCAAAATACATGAGTTCCACAGATCTTGAGATAATATTCTTTTGATTTTCTCTGTTTGTTTCTTTTTTAAACCTCATTAACATCATTATAATTATAATTATTATTATTATTATTATTATTATTATTATTATTATTATTATTATTATTATTATTATTATTATTATTATCATTTGCTCTCGCTTAAAAAAAATGTTTTTACATATCAGCCCTGATGAGTCCAGCTTCATAGAAAATAAAAATATTATCCCCAAAAACCCATAACTTCTAAATTTATGCATTATAACAAAAAGTGAGCACACTCAAAAAAAAAAAAAAAAAAAAGAGATTTAAAAAAAATTATAGTCAGATTTAATCATACATACATGTATATATTGCTCTCTTATACTTTGGTAAACTGATTTTTTAAATGAACTTAATCATCAATCATTATTGAAGTCATGAGATTTTGCCTTAGGCTTTCTCTTAGAATTAGAACATTTTTTTCATCAAGCCCAATGGAAGCCATTATTTTAAAAAAATATTTCATTTCTTATTCACCAGGGTATTTAACATTATTGCTTATTTAAAGCCAAATGATTTTAGAAAATGAAATCTCTCAAAACGAAGCGATTTCAACATTGGACTTTGCAAATAGTACATAGAGTCAATCTTTTTTATCCTGGTGAAGTTTAGGTAAGCAAAACGTTTTATTTACCAAGAAATACAAAAGTATTACTTTTCTTTTGAAATGCATCACTTTGTTATGTTATTCAACTTTTTCAATCTGCAGTTTTCAATAAATAGAGAGAGGAGTCTTATTGTTTTCCTCCAGTACCTTCAACAAGTTACAGAGACAGAAAACAGGCAGCTCAACAAACTTATCAATAATTTTCATGCAGTAAAAATGAACTTTTTCATTCCAATGTTCTAAATTGAAAAGTAATTTACAAGATTTACCCACTAAATGTAGACTATATGAATATAAGCGAATATCATTTTGCAAAAGTGCAAAATGTATTGTCTTGAATTATTTAAATGATTAATTATCCTAAAAAAAATTTTCAAAGTGAGCAGTGATATTTCAAAAAGACATTGAATTCAAAATCAAAACTGTGATAGACACTGAATATTGCTGAAATGTCACATACTGATCTCAAGTTATATGTTGCTGATTTTTCTTTATTCAGATTATAAAAAACAATATATAAACTAACAATACATGTAAGAGAAAGAGAAGTCATTTAGTAATGGCTAAAAGTTTCTGTTCAAAGACTTGCTCATAAACAACTTCTTTCTATCCAGTTTTAAAAAGATTGTGTTTATTTATCCTTTAACTTTACAAGCTGGCCACTAAACATTTCAAATATTATACTCCTCTACAAAAAGAACAAAAAGATTTATATTTTTTTAAATGCACAGAGATTGAAAATCTGTGAACAATGTTGCACTTTTTGAAAAATTGATCAAGTTTTAAAATTGATTTCTCAAAGCATTGGTATATGGATAGCAAAAGGAGTGGGGGAGGGGGGGGGAACCACAGACTTTAAAAATGTATTTATACGTAGTTGCTGTTAAAAGAGTTGGGTTAAATTAAAGGAGGTCAATTGCAAGCACTTTTATGTAGTGCCTAAGATACTGTATTATTTCAGTATTATTTAATTTCATCTCAATTGATCTATTTTTTTTTTAATACAAACCAGGCGTAGACCACACATTTTACATCATTAATTTTTGTGAATAATTATTAAAAAGAGTAAATGTACAAATTTCAAATAAAATAATGAGTATGTTATGCCCATCAGAGAGGGTATTTTATACCTAGAAATAGTAGAATGTTTTCACCTATGCTTTTCATTTATAATCATAATCTGTAAAGACTTTTCTAAATAAATTGGAAAATGAGAGTAACCAGGAAAAGAGCTATAATATACATAAAAAGGTAGTCAATCTAAGGGATGTTAATTTTTGAAATTCATCCTAATGTTAGCTGAATTAAGAAAAAGTATTGCTACAAGTCCAATTCTTCTTTTTTTTTTTTTTACACTTTTATAAGTAATATTATAACCATTTGCAGTAGCATTACTACCAGTGGACATTAATGAAGGGCCTTTCCCATCTAAATCTTGTAAAAAAAACTTGGCATGGGCTATAATGATCGGAAACATTTTACTCATATGAAATTGAACAAATAACGTAGTCTATGTGGTCTTTTAGGTTATTTAGACTCAGTCAAAGAGTAATTATGCATAGGCCTCTTACTTTACCTTAATAAATTGTAATTTAGATCTAGATCTAGGTTCAGACACAGGTTTGCTTTAAGGCCTGGATCTAGATCTGGATCTTGGCATAACCCTTATATAAATCGAATGAGAGATAACATGCTGGGAATTTAGTTAACTAAAGTTTTGAATACGGGCACAGTGCCCTTATTCAAAAAATTTTGGAGTTAACGGACTGGTAATAATTATCTTACTCTGGGACATACATTAAAAAGGGAATAGATTTAGCTTTGGAATTAGAATGGCTTAATTGATGAACAACGGGTCAACAGACGTGATAATAATTACCGGCTCCATTATTTACATCGATCATAAAACAGTAGACTTGGAATCTAGGTCTTTGTAAAATCTCAAACGAGTGGCCACTTAGTATAGATCTAAATTTAGATTATTATTTAAATCTAAAGTAAATTCTAGATTCTAGTTGACTAAAACTAGATCTAGATCTAAATTAAAAGTACACTTTTGGAGCTTTTATCTAGTCTAGATCTAGATCTAAATCTCTAGGCCCAAGCCACACAGTACAAAATCTCAGTTTTAACTGAATGTCGCTTTATTTCCTTCAGTTGTTTATAAAAAAAAATACTCTTCGCCATGCATAAAAAGTGAGTGTATTATATAGCTCTTGGTCTAAAATCTGGTTCAAGGTATGTTCAGGTTAGACGGCGAGTTGAAAATAATTTTCAAAATCCTTAGTTCGCCCAAGTCGAATGGGTGAAAGAGATGGTTACGATCATAACAGGAAACATTTTTGAGGTCTCAAAGGTAAGTTCCGCAGCCTCAAAGTCCAAACCACATGAAAATACAAAACAATTCCTATGTTTTTCCATTCCCTTAACAAAGAGAATTTTAGGTAATAGGCTAACAATTTGAAAAAGCAAAAATATTTTTTCTCTTGTATCATAGGGTATCATAAAAAAAAAGAAATAAAAACCACAAATTTCCTTTACATTTTTTGTGTGTTTGAAATGACTAACATGGCATATCAATGGAATTTGGTAAACAAAAGTTTTGTGCATGAAAAATTTTTGACGAATTACGGTAAAATCACTGACTTTTAGCTTAGACTATTTAAGTTCAAGATTTTATATAGGTACGATCCTAAAATTAGGAGTAGGTGTAATCCTATCTACGACTGGTCCTATAGTTCGGTGCACCTATCTTTAGGTGAGCTTCATAGAACCGGGCCATTAGATTTAATTTAAAAAATGCAATTGTTTTATTAAGAAAGGAGGTGAAAAACACGTGCGGGACGTTTTTACCGGAAATTTCTCCAATCAGTGGATTACCATTTCTTTTTTCCACTCTCCATTAACTGGCCTTTTCATTATCTGAGTTCGAAGAATGGAGGGATCTTTAACTGGGGTTAGATTTAGGTAAATTGTTTCGTCAGTGTTGAAATAATTTTTAATCTAAGGTAGAACAAAGGTAGGCCTATTGCATGCTTAATTATGTCCATCAGCAGTTGGTTTATTGCTGTTTTTTTTATTATTAAATAAAGTTAATTCTGTAAGGAAGTACAGTAATGTTTCGCAATTACAATATCAGTCTCTAATATTACTTCAGAACTATCAAAAACTAGTATTCAAAGCATCTTACATCACAGTGAAACTTTAATCGAAATTTGTTATTCTTTGGTATTGAGTGGGGTCCTACAGGTTCCTTGTTTAATCTCATGCACTATAAGAAATCGAAAAAGAAACATAGATAATAACAATTTCTTAAAGCAGTGGACGTTACTTGACCTGATTCGAAGCTATGATTGGGATTTACTTCACACTGCGCTTTTTATTTAATGGTTTGGTCATTTGTATATGTTTCTGTATAACATTATGTTAGCAGTTGCCTGTGTCTATACCCGCTGAGAATATCACCTTATCATTTTCACCAAACACAACACTTTCACACATCCGCCTTTCCACACAACGGATTAAAACCTTCAACAACATTATTATGACAGGCGTACGGTGTGGATTTATTGGCCTCGACTCGTGGAGAATTTCGTAACTGACTTCCCAATACTGCAAAAATGAAAAAAAAAAAAAAGAGAGAGAGAGAGAGAGAAAAATTCGTGCTCTTGTGAACGAACGGGCTTACCATGAAGCAGACAAAGTATCTTTACGTCACTTATGCTCAGCGCAGATGCCAAAATGGGAACCGCTTTTTCTACCTATATCATTGGCCTTATTTTTTGAAAGCTCAAAGCCACCACGAAATATTTTTGTAATTTACCTGACCTTTTTCGGTACGGTAATATATAAATATCTTTCATACTTTGTTTCAATTGATACCATGTTGAACATTGTGAAGACAGCTACAATTTACTGAAGTTTGTGTTAACTGTGTTAAGGAAGACCACACCGAATAACATTTTTTGGCTGCCGCCTTCTACATTAATTGCAATGGCGAGCAAGCTGCCTGCAGGTCGTGGACAAAGAAGTCATTTTTCGGCATCAGATTGAGAAAGGCGGTATTGTACATCACGCCCATAATTAAGTTAAATATCATAGACTAATTGAAGAGCAGAGTCAAACTCGTGGTAGGCTCTCCGTGGATTACACAAAATGGGGTGTCCCTCAAACTAATTTTACAATTGCCCATCTAACAAACGACCAACATACAGAAAAAGATGGTGCTGAGGGAGTCTTCCTGAGCCTTTCTAATCCTTACGGAGTTCCTTGACTGCATTCTAAGCCTGCATTATCACATTGGAATGTAGATCCTTAGCATATGACGAAAATGAATAATTAAATCAATAGACAATGCATCCTTGTTTCGTTTTATGGGGCGATCGAAAGTGTTGAAGACGACTTAACCAACCGTAGAATACCAAGAATCGTAAGCTCTGTCGTTGAGCATTTATAAGCCAACGGGCCATATCGCCATACACAAGAGCTTACATTGGCGCCCAACATAGGATTTCTCAATTCACTCGCAGTCCTTCGCATCCGACGCGGCACGGATCCAGTGTCGTCTGATATCGAGTGCGTCTCTGGGAACAACAAAGAAGACTCCGTGGCTGCTGATGTATGAACTGGTTGGGAGGCAAAATATATCAACCTCCGTCTTCACATTATACGGAGGACTCGCCTCAGGCAGCATCTTGGATGACTGTTCTCTGCGACTGTCTGTGACTTGCTTTTTTCTTCTGTCTATTTTATTCATCCAATATTGTTATATTTGTACAATCCAAGTGTTTACTACTTCTTGTACTTGTGAAAGAAATTTTTCTCTTCGATCATTCCCAATTGATCTAATGATTTTTTTTCTATAATGTGTTTATTTTTGTTTTTCTTTCCGTATAACTAAATGTTTTAACGGTTTCTATACAAACGCTCAATGATTCCTAAGCACATGACCAGCTCTTTCGGTACGTTATTGAGCCTCTAGGCTACGCTATCTCAGCCGGAACTAACTTCAGACTGGTAAGCTAATAATATAATAGGTTCCTCCAACCCGACCTCCGCCGCCTCTGTAATTATTAAATGTGGGCGTTGGCAAAATCGAATAGCCTGCGTGGTCGCCACGGCAAAAAATAGGTACACAGGATTGGGTAATATTTCTTCTTTCCTTATGATCCCGCGCAGTAGGATTTCCTAGTGATCTAAGGGACATAACTGAGTTATACCAGACATTGTTGTTTGATACCCTTTGTCATTTTCAGTTTTTCTTTGAATATCAATTTTGAAGGCGGAGGATTCTGTTCCTAGGTTTTCCGATATAGGTGATATCGGAGACCAGAACTGTCTTCCTGGCGGAGGAGAAACAGAGACAAGGGAGCACACTATTCTTCCTATGCTTCCTCTGTTGAGTGGCGAGACAAAAGACGCGACATTCGAGTTATGGAAGTCGAGACCCAGCGTGCAGAAGGAAAGAGGGGGTGATATTAGGCTAGCCATCCGGCGCAGCCTTAAGAGGCAAGCGTCTCGCCCATTAATGATTTTGGGTGTGGGTGCATCGTTGGATGACATCCCCCTAAAATTTTTAGTCAGTTTTTGGTTCGAGGGAGACTGCTTAGAACATTCTGAGCATATTTTACAGCCTCAAGCAGGGCCAGACTGATGACGCTGACCCTTTTGCTGCTCGCCTCGTGGATGCTATACTCCAGGCGGTGCAGCTAGGCCGCGTGCCGAGCCAGGATGTCGACGCTATGCTGTGCGAGGCGTTTCAGAGGGAGGACTGCGTCGCAAGACACAAGCAGTCGTTCCCTATCTTTTCACGCCCAGAAAGGAATTTCCCGAACGCGCCTTTGAGACTGACCACAAGTGCAGTAAAATCCTGTCTCACGAGTGGTAAGAAAACCGTGGGTGCGATATTTAATGGCAAGCAGTGAGGGCATTGCTCGACACTGAAGATACTTTTCTGTGATCAGTCGAGCAACAGTAAACAAACTCGGATTCCCCATCCCCCCTGTCAAAGATTTCATCCATTTCAAGTGCGCAAATTGACAAACTTTGGTTACGTAAACATGTCAATCAACTTTCCTCACAACTCAACAACTTGTATAGCCCTTGTAGTTCCCAATGACAGCCTGGGAGCAGCCACATTGCTTTTGGGGACAAGCATACCTCCTCTCCTCCTGGCAGCTTTTGGAAACTTGCCGTGATCCTTGCCTGAATTGCCTAAAAGCTAGAAATTTTCAATTAACAGCAGCAGGAGGTTCCCTTGCCTTTATAAGATTTACTGGTCAGGAAAAATTATGTTTAGAGGTCAACAGATCTATTGTAATTCCAGTGCAACTGTACAAGGCATTTCCATATCAATAAACATATTCTCTGTCGATCCCTGACTCTGCCCTTACTGTGAGGGTGGAGGTCTCGCCCAATTTGTGTGGGTATAATAATGGAGACATGGATACTCATGCAATTGTACTGAGCAATATTGTTCCACTAATACTCTTCAACTTCAGAATAGAGTAGTTGGCCTCAGCTCACTCCAGTTTGGTCACAGACAGTATCTCTCAAAAAGAAACCAGGAGTGACCCTGCCCTTAGTTTAGACTTTAATTCCACTTCATCCTCACTTTGTAAAAGGGGGCCAATCACCTTTCATGGCGAATAATTTTATTAAATTCATCTTATATTTTCTCAGAGCGGTCAAGTCTAAAAGTGAAGACTTAGCATTAGAGTGCCTGATACTACCCTTCATAGCTGAGAGTGGTGCAGCATGATTGGGATTTATCAAACTTTTTCCTGTAAAGAGGTTAATGGGACAAAGTAAACCATCCTTTTGTTAGGGCTAATTGTGTGTGATTTTTTTCAGTATGTAGGATGCATGGCATTATAATTGTTGCGAACCAATTTTCTGCTTAAATCTTTAAAAAAATGATTAGATCTAGTCTTTCACATCTGTTTTGAAATGAGAACCAAGATTCCTTGAGCTTGAGTTGAAAGACCAACATGAATTTGACTGAATGACCAACATTGATTTCGCTTAGATTCATTACAATTTATAAGAATGAAAGAAGAATTGGAATCGCTCATTTCACTTTTAGCAAAATGCAAACGGAATAGTATGAGTCACTATCAGTGTGTTCTACTCGAAGACCATTTATAAGGAACTGGAGAAGAAAACAGCCTTCATATACACAGATCAATATAATTATGAAAGCTAGTTTTGGAAGAAAAGAAAATGAAGGCCTTGGAAAGTTTTCCTTAAAAAAATTATATGTTAATTACAAGGAAGATTTAACAAAAAAAAGGGAGTCTGAAGCTTTGTATAAGTTGTCTTGAGAAAGTTTTGCTGAAAAGCCTATAAGTATATTATGTGGTTAGCAAGATTCTGCAGGATTTCTATAAAATTTATGTAACAAGGAAAGGAGCATGTAATCTAGATCTAGATTTAACTGAACCCAGGTGTCTACTCATTTTAATCTAGATTCTAGTGTCCCTGACTTATCTTTTTTTCTAGGGGGTTTATCTACGGTGACAAGTTGCTTTAGCACAATTTAGATTAGACTAAACTTGATTTTTTAAGAGCGCGCTAAAGATTGTGGGAACAGATTCTAAACCTGAAACTTTTGATGATCCGCGAATGATGATTGTCTTCAGGTGGGTGTATGAAAGTTAAGAGCTAAGAACCGAACGAAGTAGTAGAGTTCTTTACTTTTGATCTTGAAAGTATGTGAGCTTGACTTCCGTATGAAGGCACTCTGGGCAAGCCTAACTTATGTGGTCCAAACTATGGGCTAGTACGATACTAGGATGATCCAACCTAGACGGGGACAACCACAGAATCAAAAGATGCCTGCTTTAGTCTATGAATAACAGTGACATACAGAGTTTGAGTTTAACTACAAAAATACTTGTTCATATCTCTGATAGATTCTAACTTACACACTGAAAGTAATGGAACTGCCCATGATAGTTATACTAGAATGTGGATGGGTATTACCTCTAGATATTGCGGAACATTCTACTGCGGGAGAGATCGGCAAGTAATAACTTAAAACAAACAACTGAATTGCCATGGAAAGGTCGCGTGAAAATTTGTCATAGTTTATCTGCCCAGAAAACCGTTATGGAAATATAATAAACAGAGATTGGTTTAACCAGCAGAGGGTTATTTCTGCAGCTGCAGATTGTCTCCTGCCTTTGTTGGCGGGAAAATCAAGGCATTCCGATTAATCTGTCACCACTTCTAAGTAAGGGCAGTAATTTTTTGACGTCTGTGCTCTATGAGGGAGCCTTGACTTGGACCATTGTCTTTTTCGGTAGTCGTTGAGAGGGCTGGCTGAGTAATTAGGACCTGGACTGACTTTCTTACCCTCGTGGGCGTCTCATGACTATTTGGTCATCGGTGAAACTAGGCCATATATATATATATATATATATATATATATATATATATATATATATATATAGCAGCAGCAGCAGTAGTAGTAGTAGTAGTAGTAGTTGTAGTAGTAGTAGTAGTAGTAGTAGTAGTAGTAGTAGTAGTAGTAGTAGTAGTAGTAGTAGTAGTAGTAGTAGTAGTAGTGGTAATAATTGTTGTACTAGCAAAAGCAATAGTGTTTGTAATAGTAGAAGTCACTGTTGTAGTAGAATAGCAATAATGTTTGTAATAGTAGTAGCAGTATTAGTAGTATTAGTAATGGTTGTAGTGTTATAGCAGCATCAGCAGCAGCAACAGTAGTAGTAGTAGTAGTAGTAGTAGTAGTAGTAGTAGTAGTAGTAGTAGTAGTAGTAGTAGTAGTAGTAGTAGTAGTAGTAGTAGTAGTAGTAGTAGTAGTAGTAGTAGTAGTAGTAGTAGTAGTAGTAGTAGTAGTAGTAGTAGTAGTGGTAGTAGTAATAGTAGTAGTAGTAGTAGTAGTAGTAGTAGTAGTAGTAGTAGTAGTAGTAGTCGTAGTAGTCGTAGTAGTAGTAGTAGTAGTAGTAGTAGTAGTAGTAGTAGTAGTAGTAGTAGTAGTAGTAGTAGTAGTAGTAGTAAATATAAAAATCGTAATAGTGGTGGTAGAAGTAGTTGTAGAACCAATAGCAATATTGGTAGTAGTACCAGTAGTAATGTGGTTGTTGCAGAAAGAAAATATGATTCATTTACATTTTATTTTTTTTAAGACTGCCTTCCATGATCTCATAAATGTGGGGCCATTTAAGTGAAAGAAGGCTAATTAATGCACAGTGCAGAAGAATTAAAGGAGAATGTGGCGACTTCTGATAAACCAACTACAGCTACAATAAAGTTCTTTAAAAAAAGAAAAGAGAAAAGATCAAAAGGACTTCAAAATTATATATATATATAGGCAAGGGTGAAAAATTTATTGTAAAATTAGGTTCAGAGCCTATATAAACTAAATTACCTAACTGCTTATTTAAACCTTAGGTACCAATAATAATTGTCATAAAATGCTTTAGAATATGAGCTTGTTTAAAGACAGTACTCAACAGTGAATGTGGTCTCCATGTTGATTCATAACTTAGGCAGCCAATTACTTGTGATTACTTGCTTTTTTTTTTCAAAAATGTTATATTAATAAAAAGAATAAAAATTGTAAGCAGAAAATGGAATTTATAAAGAAAAGTGAATCTAAAGATGTAGATTTGTTGAAAAGCATTGTACAGTTTGCCATGTAGTTTTGTATGTAAAACGCTCAAACTAATAGGAAAGTGCAGAATATTTAGCGTAATTTATTAATTTTTTTTTCTGCTTTTCCACAGCTAACTTGACCTAAAATCTGAGCTTGTAGTGATATCCTCCAACATGTTTTACATGCTCTTAAACTCAACAAAGTGTTCTACAAGGATCCATTTGACTGAGACTGATAATGAAACTTGATACTTCTGATACCAACTTATCCGCAAACCCAAAGGGTATGAGCAATACCATAACATACATTTTGTATATATAGTGACCAGGTACAACTCTGTACTAAACAGCGCTGGCTGGAGATATGTATTCTTTTATCTGATAATCAAATGACGTTTAGTTTTGACTATGAAGTCAGAGTATGACTACTCTATAATTTATAAAAGCATTACAATTTTTATTTAACGTCCAAAAAAGTGAGAGGGCATGAAGGATTTTGATTGAAATAGGTAGCATTAACGTACTCTTCCTTTTTTTTCCTTATTATATTCATAATTGAATTGAAATATAATTCAACATCATTGCACTTTATTTTTTTCCAGTCTTTTTCTCCAGATATGTGCATAAGAAGAACCAGTAACTGTGAAAGGTCCCCATTGCTGCTTTTCAATCTTATTGACTGTATGGATTTGAATCAGCAACTGAAATCCTTTATCAAACTCAAGAGGATATGCTATATTTTGGAGCACAAAAAGTAGAAATAAAAAAGAAATGGAAACTTCACATTTTTTTCTTTTCTTGTAAAAGCTTTTGAAAATAATGAATGAATGTGATTGTAAGTTTTAGTCTATAAACCATTGACAATTATATTTCTCAGAAATGCAGGCCTAGATCTTGTTTAACTCAAATTTCAGTTCTTGTTCTTTTTTTTTAATAACTGTGAAAATTAAAATTAGTGTAAAAAATTCTGTGGTCATTGTAGTGTCATGTTGAGCATTTAGCCCAGTACTTTTTCACCCTAGATCACATTGTTATGAATGCTCTATATGAAAGAATAATTCTGTAGATGCACATTTAGGCACAGTTATGAATTGCTCTGTTGCATGTGCTAGGATTACATCTATAAATGTAATTAGTCACTTTGCTCATCTTCTTATCATAAACATAAGATTAGTGTTTGGCAGAAAACTTGGCACCTTTGTATTATTTAAATACATTTTGAGTTCTTTATCAATTAAGTGACTTAATCTTAATACCTTACAATCAGATGGCGCTGATTAAAGTCATTAGCTTGACAAAGGGCAATCTTCCTAAACAACGGTTTTGAACAAATACAAAAACAAATATTTGAATCCATATATTTAAGCCTTTACCTCTGACAGTGACAGCTGTGAATTGCTTATGTATCTGGTACATGGATACATCAAAACTAAACACAGTTTACAGGAACATTGATTTACAATATTGATTAAGCAGACGAAAATGATTAAAAAAAATTTATTTCTCATTAATTTGTCAGGGATAAATAAAGCCCAGTATGCATGAAAATATGTTCACATTAACACAATAAGTTCCACATGACTTGATTGTGCCAGGTACCCTCTCTGCACATTCTTGAATGATCCTTGAGCTTTAGTTATAGTAGTAAATAGGTGATGCCATGAGGCCACTTGGCACTTGCCCTCATTCACTTGGCTTGTTTATCAGCAAACCTAAAGTTCATGATTTTGTAATTGCTGACAGGAAAAGAGGGTACCATCTGCATGATAAAAGGTGATATGCTGATAACAACTGAGGTCTTCATCATAAGCATTCCCCATGTTTGATGGAAGAATTCCTGAAAGTAAATAACAGAATACAGTAATATCAAAGAATAATATAGGCAGCTTGTCTGAGATAAAAATTAATTTAATAAGATTTGTTTTTCCTCTGCATCATCATATTTTTAAACTTTGAAATAAATAGATCTAAATAGTAGTTATGATTTTTTTGGGGAAGTGGAAGGGCTTTAAAATTGTTGAATACATGTATTTTACATTATCGATTATGTAAGCCTACATGGAGGAAAAATATTTACACAAAAACTGTCCTTGCTGTTGCAGATTTTGATTACCAATCTATCTATTTTTGAAAGATAATGTATCAATAGAGACAAGTCATATCATAAAAATTATTGAAGATCTTGGCCTGATAACATTTTTTACTAATTCAGTTATTGAGAAATTCAAATCTTTTGTAATCATCCAGAAATTTTTTTTATGAGAGAGGGACATTTATACTACAGACTGACTTTAAGATAACGGGTAAAAATTAAGACCTGTTCGAGGAAAAACTGAAAGTTAAAGAGGGTTGTATTAGCTCTATGTCCATGGGTTGAATATGAGCAGGTCGTTGTGGGGAATGCTTAAGCAGGGTATTGGGCTGTCTGACTGTGAGTGACTTGTTCAGGTCACTCACTTGTAACGCTAGTTTTGAATTACCGTGTACTGCTCAAAGTAGTCAGAAGACAAGCATAATTTTAATCTCTACAGCCTGGTATCTGTAGTGGGCTATGTATATGCTGCTCTGCTACAACTGCTTGTAACTTTTTCATGCAAACTTGCAATTGGCTTTCTGCAGTTTCTAGTCTCACTTTCCCAAATACCCCACTTTCCATTGATCTGCCAATTAAAAAATTTTGTTCAATGATTTGCTCCTGCCAACATCAACATTTTTTTCCTTTTATAAAGTTTCTAAGCCTTTGTACTCTGATTGAATTCAAAGGCAAGGGAACAGCACATCTTTTGCCTGCTTTTCCACAAATACCGTCGGTGAACATATAGAAAATTTATACAGACACTCACTGCAGCTTATGCGATAGATACCATTAATCTTATAGATTAGTTTTTAAGTCTAGGATTAAAAAATGTGTAAGCTGCTATTGGCCAAGATCCATTCTGGGTATGGTACAGTTTTGAAATGTATCAGACATCCTAGATCTCTTATTTCCGGACTAGTAACAATTATCTTACTCTGGGACATACATTAAAAAGGGACTTGATTTAGCTTTGGAATTAGAATGGCTTAATCGATGAACAACGGGTCAACAGACATGATAATAATTACCGGCTCCATTATTTAGATCGATCATAATACAGTAGCTTGGAATCTAGATCTATCTAACATCTCAAACGAGTGGTCACTTAGTATAGATCTAAATTTAGATTATTATTTAAATCTAAAGTAAATTCTAGTTGACTAAAACTAGGTCTGAATTAAAAGTACACTTTTGGAGTTTTATCTAGATCTAGATCTAAATCTCTAGGCCCAGGCCACACAATATGAAATCTCAATTTAACTGAATGTCGCTTTATTTCCTTCAGTAATTTATATAAAAAAAAAATATTCTTCGCCATGCATAAAAAGTGAGTGTATTATATAGCTCTTGGTCTAAAATGTGGTTCTAGGTATGTGTAGGTTAGACGGCGAGTTGAAAATAATTTTCAAAATCCTTAGTTCGCCCAAGTCGAATGGATGAAAGAGATGGTTACGATCATAACAGGAAACATTTTTGAGGTCTCAAAGGTAAGTTCCGCAGCCTCAAAGTCCAAATCACATGAAAATACAAACAATTTCAATATGTTTTTCCATTCTCTTAACAAAGAGAACTTTAGGTAATAGGCTAACAATTTGAAAAAGCAAAAATATTTTTTTCTCTTGTATCATAGGGTATCATCAAAAAAAAAAAAAAAGAAATAAAAACCACAAATTTCCTTTACATTTTTTGTGTGTTTGAAATGACTAACATGGCATATCAATGGAATTGGTAAACAGAAGTTTTGCGCAGGAAAAATTTTTGACGAATTACGGTAAAATCACTGACTTTTAGCTTAGACTATTTAAGTTCAAGATTTTAGGTGCGATCCTAAAATTAGGAGTAGGTGCAACCTTATCTACGACTGGTCCTATAGTTCCGTGCACATATCTTTAGGTGAGCTTCATAGAACCGGGCCATTATATGTATAACAGGCATATTGAACGTCTCTTCCAAATCCGGTCACGTCAGACAAGATAGGATAGACCTGTAATATTCTCTACATATTACACGTTTTAGACAACTCTATTCGTTTCTCCTACTTTTTTTTTTTTTTTTTTAATTTGTAGTCTTGCATTTTCAACTCTAAAAAGGAAAGACCATTA
The DNA here is from genome assembly GCA_033675545.1 of Elysia crispata. Taxonomy (NCBI): domain Eukaryota; kingdom Metazoa; phylum Mollusca; class Gastropoda; family Plakobranchidae; genus Elysia; species Elysia crispata. The sequence continues at coordinate 33,775 of JAWDGP010007892.1, read as the reverse complement.
TCTAGCGATATTTATTCATTGTTTTCTTTTTCTTTTTGTCATTTCTTTTCTTTTTTATATTTCTTTTTTTTTTTTAATGTAGAATACCGAATGCAGGTCTTTGCGCAAAGAACGGTTACGACAAAATTTATCGCAGTGTTTATTGAAAGAGAATGATTCAATTCAAGTATGCAATAGTTCTATGTTTGAACTAACAAGATAAAGAAGTGTGGCATGCATGACAATGAAGAGCGAAAAAGAATGAAAATATGATGAGAATGAAAAAAACGTTGATATAAATGACATTTATTAATTTTGCACATGTTAGCGAATGTTCTCGATATAATATATATATATATATATATATATATGCAGCTATTTTGTGACAGACTCAAAACAGGTTTTTTTTTTTTGCTCTTTATTTTTTTATGGTGCAGATTTAACGTAGCTTAACATTTGTGTTTTCTTTTTCGAAATCCCATTTCTGATTTCAGATTCTCTCTATGTTCCGTGTGATTGAATATCAACGCTTGCTGATTCGATGGCATTCCACATTCTGTGTATCTCTGAAGAAATAAAGAAAGTAGACATCAGGTGGAGGTGTTGGGGGGGGGAGGCTAAAAAAAAAAATTAACAAGCCGAAAAATCTCTCGGTGATATTAAACTCGGATTGAGATATTTTGGCCCCTAGGTACATGCTGTCCACTTACTTAGGTTATCATTTTCATTAGGTAATTTTAATGACTTTAATTAATCTAAACAAGAATGAAAAAGAGGTTAGGAAAAAATGATAAAAACAATGACGATGAAGAAAACTTAGAAAAGGAACCACAAAAAGAAAAAAAAAAAGAAATAAAAGATTGAGGAAAAAAAATAAATTTAAAAAAAGAAGAAGAGAAAGAACAAGAGCAAGATTAAAACAGAAAGAAATAAAAAGCAAAGGATATGAAAGCTTTCTGGGATCTGTTTTCACCTGATGCCTTCCCTCCGGACCGATTTTGGTAGTTTGTTCTATTTAGTACTTCAGACAACCATCACAATCATGATACAAAACCGCTTTTTTTTTTTTTGCTATTAATTTACTTATTTTTAGTATAGAGGATTCAAAATGACTGACTTCAACTATTAATTTACAGTTATTTCTTCATTGATAACATTTGTGAAGTGAGGATGACTCAATGATTAAAAAAAATATCATCATTCTTTGTCGGCTTGCTCTTTCTCTTCCAACCATAATATAAAAGTGACGATTCTAAACTATATGTTACAAGCATAATTACCCGTTCAAATGTAAAGAACTGTAAGAACCCTGAAACATTGGAAAATTCTTCTCAGGTTGTAATGAAGACTCCAGCAAAAAAGTAAACTAAATTTGGGCGCAATTGTTTAAACTCGTTTAATTTATCTCTCCACTGAGACCGCATGTCACAAAAAATATTTGGAATCTTTTGGCTGAATTTACATAAAGTGTGTACCAAAAAAATGTGTAGATTTCCAAACAAGTGTTACTAAAGAGTATTAAAAAAGAATGGTTGCAGAAAATCCTGTCTTGGTTTTAAAATATTTTCACACTGTAATTGATAATCCATTTTCATAATATATATATATATAGATAAAGACTGATAGGCAAGCCAGTGAGACTGAGAGAAAGTGCGCGTTGAGATAAACAATAATATCGATGACGCTTTTGTCAAATCTATTGAAGACATTTGTCACAAAAAAGCATAAAAAATATACAGGCCTTAGAAAATTTTGTCTGGATCTAGCTTTCTATATAAAGTTTGGGGAAATAAAAAAAATGTGTGTAAATTTGCAAACACTTGTAGACAAAGAGTAGTAAAAATTAATTGTTACGAAAAACTCTGTCTTGATTTTTAAAAATATTTTAGTTTTTACACTGGAAAAGCGCAGCAGACTTTGATAAAATTGTCGAAAGGAGTAACAAAAAATTATTGCATCAAAAAATATTTCAAATTGTTTTGAGAAAGAAAAGAAGACCACAAAAAACTTCCACAATGATGTAGCTCTAGATCTTGAATCTAGTAACAGCAATCGAAATTTTGCTTTGCGAAACATTTGTTCCGATGGATAGCAAAAAAAAATATTTAGATCTAGATCTAGACTCTGGTATATTTATCAAGATTTAGATCTATATATTTGACAGAGGACTAATTTAAATCCAAATTTTGACTACAAACATTGATTGGAAAGTCCTCAAGATTACCTTGATTTTTATTCTATGTTTTAATATATTATTATTATTACACCTGTAATTCTTAATGGTTAGATCCAGATTCTGACTATGCTTAGATCTATTTCTTCATCTAGAAATTTATTGAAAAGTGCTCAGATCAACGCGATTTAGATCTAAATTCTGGTCCAGATTTGTACAGATCTAAAGAATCTAGATATAGATCTACTTTATAAATCCTACTAAGCTTATTTACTTTTCTTTTCTGATTGATCTTTCGAAGAAAAATATGTAGATCATTCTACATAAATATTGCGTTTAAACAAAAGTGTTGATGAAATCTTGCAAGCAATATTAATCTCAGAGCTTTGAAATCTTTCTGATCCATCTAGGATAGCCATTGAAAGAAGAAGAGTGTTCGGTTTGAAAGGGAGAAAAAGCACAGCCCTTTCTCAAAATTGCCTTTTATAATTTAGAGATAAAGCTTACACTCGTTTCGCCACGTGACGCTCGATTCATCGTTGGAATAGCATCCCGTCACATGTTTCGCCCGACAAATGCACCTAAACATGGTCGTGTTGCTGCTGTACTGAGACGGGTCGAACACGGTACAACATTCTCGGTGTGTTATCGTGGCGGACGGGAAACCTCCGTTTACGAAACACGCGACGGTTGCAGGAGAGAGAATGTCAGAACCTGTCACGTTCAGGACAGCCTCGTTTTTGCCAGTGAAGACTTCCTCCTTGATTATCAGCATCGGAGGGTCACGTGGGGGCTCTGGCAATGGATGAAATAATGATAACTAGTTCTAACAACACGTAATGTTGTTGTTTAAATGTATACAGGGATGCTGATATTGATGAAAATGATGATGACTAGTAACAACACTAGATGCTCTGTGGTTGTAAGTGTATGCAGTGATGCTGATATTGATGAAATGGTGCATGGATTCTTGTTGATACGAAGAAAAATGACGAGTCCGCAATAATAGAAAATTGATTTAAAATTATGATGAAATAATAAAGTATATAGGAATGCTACAGCGCATAAGGGGAGTATAGTCATTTTTATTAGTATAAAGCAGCAGGGACATATGTAGTAGACATAACAGTAATACTGTTATGAGAGGTATCACATGTATAGTAAAAATGAGTAGTGGTAATAGTAGCTCCAGCAGCAGCGGCAGCAGCAGGAGTAGTAGTAGTAGTAGTAGTAGTAGTAGTAGTAGTAGTAGTAGTAGTAGTAGTAGTAGTAGTAGTTGTTGTTTATGTTGTAGTAATAGTAGTATTAGTTGTGGTGGCGGTAGTGGTGGTAGTAGCAATAGAAGTAGTAGTAGTAGTAGTAGTAGTAGTAGTAGTAGTAGTAGTAGTAGTAGTAGTAGCAGTAGCAGCAGCAGTTGTTGTTGTAGTAGTAGTAGTAGTAGTAGTAGTAGTAGTAGTAGTAGTAGTAGTAGTAGTAGTAGTAGTAGTAGTAGTAGTAGTAGTAGTAGTAGTAGTAGTAGTAGTAGTAGTTGTTGTTGTTGTTTATGTTGTAGTAATAGTAGTATTAGTTGTGGTGGCGGTAGTGGTGGTAGTAGCAGTAGAAGTAGTAGTAGTAGTAGTAGTAGTAGTAGTAGTAGTAGTAGTAGTAGTAGTAGTAGTAGTAGTAGTAGTAGTAGTAGTAGTAGTAGTAGTAGTTGTTGTTGTTGTTGTTTATGTTGTAGTAATAGTAGTATTAGTTGTGGTGGCGGTAGTGGTGGTAGTAGCAGTAGAAGTAGTAGTAGTAGTAGTAGTAGTAGTAGTAGTAGTAGTAGTAGTAGTAGTAGTAGTAGCAGTAGCAGCAGCAGTTGTTGTAGTAGTAGTAGTAGTAGTAGTAGTAGTAGTAGTAGTAGTAGTAGTAGCAGCAGTAGTAGTAGTAGTAGTAGTTGTTGTTATTGTTGTTGTTGTTATAGTAGTAGTAATAGCATTTGTAGTGGTGGGGGTGGTGGTGGTAGTGGTAGTATTAGCTATAAACACTTTGAGTAGTTGTAAGTTAAAAACATTTTTATCCTTAATACAAAAGAGACGACAGCCCAATTCAAAGGATTAAAATATATTTTATATTATTGTTATATTTAAGAATAATTTATGTAAAATGTAATGCTCCCAAGCGGCTTTTCATTAAATGTTCTGTGTCATCACAAATGAATTAACGCTCTCTCCTAAAGACTAACCTCCTTCCCGATATTAAATAACCATAAAAACCTAAATGACAAAATTCAACACGTACTATGACTAAAGTTGTTCTGCAAAACCACGGCAATTGACATACCTCGAACTGTTATTGTTTTCATTATTTCCTGCTGAATCTCCTGGTAACCGCTGTTAATCACGCGACACTTTATATTGTACACTCCGCCCTTTGATAGTTTGAACTGATATACCCGTTCATAAGAAGAGCGATCATACGATTCTATTCCGGTTATAGGGTCATCGAACCCGTCGTCATTCACAGAAAAGCTGAACAGTGGGACAGGGAGCACGTCAGCCTTCTTGATCGAACATTTTATATAAGCGATATTCGAATATCCTTTGCCTCTTATATATGTCGTTCCGAACACCCAGTAAGTCGGAATTTCATCACAAAGATTTATTTCCTTAATCATCCTCAAAGTTAGCGACTTTGGGCGAATGTCTGAAGACGAGAAGAACTCATGGAAGTAAGTATACAAGAGAGAAAAGCAATTGCTCTGTGGAGCTAATTATAAAAATTGCAGAACAGAACCAATAGAATTAAATCTTACAAGATGAAATTGAAGACGTATGTACGATGAGAGGTAAGAAAAGGTGTTCAACAAGTAAATTTTGTGCGCAGCATAATAATTACACACATTAAAAAAAAAAATCTCGTGGACTTCAATCTTGTTAAGCGAATATGTAGAAAAATCTGTTGTGGAACCGCTAGTTTTACTCATTAGTAAGAACACTTAAGCCGAACTTTTTTTTAAGCTTATGCCAAGAGGTGATTTAAATTATAAAAGAATGCTCATCAGATTCTCTATAATTGCTAAGATTGTGTCAAACCAGAACCGTAGCATTCCAACTTCTTGGCTCTCCGACTCCATTGTTAGAGGAGAAAGAAGGCTTATTGTTAGATTCTGAAATTTTGGTCATGCAGAACTAAATGTGTACTTATTTTGAATAACACGACAACAACAATGAGTTTAGAGAGGGGAGAAGAAAGGAAGTGAGATATATATATATATATATAGAGAGAGAGAGAGAGAGAGAGATTGGGAGACATAGTGAGTAAATGAATGAGTGAGTGAGCAAAAGAATAAGGAAAACAGGGTAGTTGGGGCGGATTTATTCAACCAAATTAGCGACGACATTGTTTGAAGGCCTGTCACTTTTAGATATGAAGTGATCTCCTTCACGAATGTTGAGATAAAATATCGTCTCTTCTAATAAGTATTATTCGAGAAAAACTAGTGCCTAGTTGTTAAGGAAATACTTTGACTTAGCAGTGATTGTTTTCTATAAATGGGTATTTTGTTTTCACAGCCTTTTGATACGCGATGTCAGATTTGTATCCGATTCATGAGTTTTTGGTCTTTGATGGGGAGAAGAAATGTGTCATAATGTAACTTGTGGTTTTAAACAATCTGGAAACATTAGGATCCTGGCTTTATCCTTCCTATTTTGCTCCGCCAGAAAATATTACCTCACATGTTGAGCTTTAATCAGAATTTATGCTACCTATCCAAAACAACATTGTCATAATACTCAAAGAAAATTGTGGATGTTGAGCTATAAGGGACAAAAACACCAATCTTTAGATAATTGAGATTTAGTAGTTAAGTGTTGTTGATGGAGGGAAAGGTGAAATCATGTTTTTTCTTCCTAGCCTAGTTCCAAGTTATGGTATGTTCGTAAACCTACTAAAGTTTCCTTACTCAAACAAGTTTATATTATCCTATATAAAATAGGCCAATAAGCCTTTTATGATAATGGTGTTTAAAAAAAAAACGTGTATTGAGTTCAATATTGTACTGATTTTTATTTTGAGTCTAGAGCGTATATTGCTGCAGTAATCTTTTTCTAGTGGCTATCATCGCATGAGATTATGTGTAGTAGTTTAGTTTTAAACATTCGAAACAGTAACCATGATAACCTGAATGTTAGTTTGATGATCAAGAAATAATTAATAGGCAAGTTCACCATAAATCAATGTTTATTTCAGAGCTCATTAATTTTGGTTTACATCTGGGCTTACCTGAAAATCCCCAGTCATCTTTTGTGATGGGGTTCGTGTCCAACAGATCACTGAAAACAAAAACCATCGGCTGTCGACCTATCATGCTATCAAACTTTCTTACACATAACTAATCTTCTTTGGTCGTACTTACAAGCAAACTTCAGATGTATCATTGTATGACCTCCATCATGAAAACAAACAAGCCTCCTCTCTGCACCTTAAAAGAGAAAATTGGGAGACAAAAAATGGTCAATAGTTCGCATTTTTTTTTTATTCTTCTCAATGTTTTAGCAACCTGGCATGACGTACATTTGAGAATATTTCCATACAAGTTTATCAATGAAAAGATGACTATGTCTTGCTCATCATTACTATTATGATTTTCGGTGTCGAGATAATGTTTGTCTGATAACGCTTGGTTCTAGATTTTTTTTTTTTTTTTTGTTGTTTCAAATCTATTGATTTCAAATTTGAAACTATTTTTATATCCTATTCTAATACGTTTTGTTTCCCTTTTGCTGTTTGAAAGGGACCATACATTTTTATCTGATACAATAATTATATTTTTCAGTTTTTTCATTGATGGACCTTACCAGAAGCAACATCCAAGTGAAGGAATGAATTCATCGATATTTGGAAAGCAATGTTACCGTTGGACTGATTTTTGTCAAGGACTTCCCATTCTACCTGTATAGCACTAGCCTCGCTCATCTGTTCCGTGCAGTAACAGTCGACACTTGTCCCTTTTATAAACCCCAAGGCATTCGCCTGCTTCGTACAGGTTCGAGTGAGGTTTATTGCTGGAACAAAGTTAAGTACATCATAGGTCTATGGTGTAACAGTTATCAACATTCTTTGTTGTTGTTGTTGTTATTGTTTCTTTGTTTGTTTGTTTTTTCGTTATTTTGCGTTCTCTTGAGTTAGCAGGAAGTATTTATTTGGCAATATACTTATTGTTGTAAAATATTCGATTTTCTTTTGTTCCTATTTTTTTAATCTGATTTTCTTACAAAGCATTTCTCATCGACATTATTCAAACGTGTATGTATGTAGGTAAGTATTTACATACATATAAATGTATGCGTGCATGTATGTATGTACTCGTATGTATGTATATATGTATGTATGTATGTATGTATGTATGTATGTATGTATGTATGTATGTATGTATGTATGTATGTATGTATGTATGTATGTATGTATGTATGTATGTATGTATGTATGTATGTATGTATGTATGTATGTATGTATGTATGTATGTGGGAATATGTGTGATATCAAGATCATCATCCTTATTATCAACAACAGCAACAAAAACATCTTGAAAATTTGACAAAATCAAAACGGTAATAACCCTTTTTAGCCCGTAACAGGACATAAGTTATCGTCAGATCATTCATGAAAAGGTTTTTTTTTCCTATTTTTTTCACTGATCATTGCAATGAGATCTTCATGATCTTATAAATTTGAGCATCCGTAAATAAAGTACATTTTTAGAAACTCTCTCCGTTGTTTACCTCTCCTGACAACACTCGTAAGAAAATAAATTCTTTCCCGAATTGAATAATATCAGGGTTACAGGCAAGTGTGGAAATAATTATTAAACAATAACAAATATTTTTTGCGAAGATTAAACTTTATGTAAACTATTTTTCCATAATTTTGCGGGTATGGAAACCGTTGCATTGTATTGTTGCAAACTATTTGTTCTCAAATAGATCTATTATTAGAGATGGATTTTTCTTGTTCTTCCCTCCTTTCTCCCCTCCTCATCGCGCAAACAGGGTGCAGATCTAGATCTTGTCATTCTATACTTTAGAACAGCTATTTTTTTATGGAAGAATTAGCCTACATTCAGCAGCTGTTCATAAATATTTTTTTTTAGATTTGTGTATGTCTTTATTTGAAATGCCAAAGTCTGATCTAGATACAGTACTGATCAATTGCACGATAGTTTTTAAGCCCAGTAATATTTTTTATAAAGCAAAGACTAAATATTCAATCGAAAGGCTTTTATAAAGAGAGACAAATTTTTTATCTTACGAATCACATGATTTATTGTGATTTAATGAATTGTAGTAAATATTTTAAATCTAGCTATTTCTCTTCTTTAAACATTACTTCTTTTTTTCTGAAGTGGTGCCTTTTACCTGTTTGTTTCGTGTGAATCTTCGAAACACAATGACAATAAACTCTGCCATCGTTTTGGATTGGATTAACAAAACTCTTGATGCTGGAAATATTTGAAGGGTTCAGTTATATGGCAAGTGCTCTCTGCATTAACATAAACTTCTAACTTTTTTGACGTGAAGAAAAAGAGAAGTCTGATTTACTCACTGCCACAATCTAGTTCATCGTCCCCCTTCACACAATCTCTGCTACCATCACATACAAAGATGTCGCGGATACATTGATTGGTCTCATTACATTTGTATTCGCCCGAAGGACAAACTGGAAACAATAAAGTTCATATGTAAGTAAGTATATATACATGTATTATATATATATATATATATATATATATATATATATATATATATATATATATTATATACACACATACGTATACTCTATAAGTAATGCGGTTTACAATTAACATGAATCCATTTCAACATATTTAGTCTCAGATAATGTCAAATAATGTCTGGAAAAAATTTCGTGGTTTTTTTAATTCTAGCTGTTTTCCTTTTTTAGCCAAACTCAACTTTGTTTCAATTCAATTTCCTTTTTAATAAAATATTAAAACTGTCTTAAACATCTCCTTCCCATTTCCACCCCCACCCTCACCCACCCACCCACCCACACACACACAAATAACTAAATTAATGAGAAATTAATTGAAAAAGTAAATAAATTTAAAAAGTTAAATACAAAAACAAATAAAACAAAATAAAAGAAAATCAGTTTTTGAAATAAAATTTAACGTTCCAGATTATTTGTTGCAAATCGCATCATTTATTTTAGGATCGACATTGAAAATCTTTACACTTTTTTTTCTGCACAATAAGGATTTTGATTGGTAGACTGCAACTTTTTGTTGTTTTTTTTATGGCAAACTTTCGGCTTCCTGAAATTTTGTTTATCTGTCATTCAGGCAAATGTTTTTTTCTTTTCAATGCTAAAAAATGTTGAGCTATAACGTTTAGCTATCGTAAAGATAAGATATAATATTCGCATAACATGTACTTATATTCATGAAAACAGAGCTGTATCATGTAGCCATGGAACACTGTGAGAAAGAGAGAGGGTCATGGATAAAAGCACTTTATCAGGTCTCAACCATCACAGATGAGGCGTTATACACAGTTTGACTTATTGTAGACTCATTTTGCAAAATAAGGAGATTACAAACCTGTCTTAAATACTTATATCAGTGGCATAGAAATAACTAGAAACTGCACTAGATAAATGAGTTAATAAAGAACACAAGTTGAAGGTACATCACTATATCAGTTTTTCGGAGAACAAAGAAAAGAGCCTACAAGAGCTGAATTATAAAGCCCTTCCACAAGTATGTTTTTAAGAGACTTTAAAATTATGTTAAGTGATTAATTACAGATATTATACATATAAACTATATGTTTGAACATTTGAACTATATTTTTTTTTAAATATTTATTCACCAATTTCCAAACAGTATATAAGTCTTTACATTTTGGATTTGGATAAAGAGTTATTGCCCTTACAAAAAAGATTAATATCTTTAAAATAAATGACTAAAAAAGACATTTTTATACACCACAGTTAACAAAAAATCCACGGATAAAGACAGAGTTGGAGACTTAAGTAAGTTGAAAAATTTATCTAGTTTACTTAAGATAAATTCTCAGCATCGCTGCCTTTCTATTTTGATCAAACGCATGCTTTATTTAAACATCTTGCAGATCATTAAAACTGAGGATAATGTTGGAAATGATGAACCATCTTCATAATGTAAAAGAGTATTTTCCTTTATAATTCAATTTTTGGGTTAAATTGAAAGTGAAATCTTAAACTTTTTTAAACTTAAAAAAGACATGATTTAAAAAGGGGGTAATCAGAATGACACACACACACACGAAATGATGAAATTATTGAAATGCTATGAATATTTTTCACAGTATTAGATTGAGATCTTAACATTTGAAATTTAAATATAACCATGGAAATATCCACTTGTTGAATCAATAATAAATGTTAAGTGTAAACATATACTTGAAATTTGTGAAATTAGATTTGTTTAAATAAGAATAAAATTAAGAATGCTCATGATGTAATTTAAAAGCAAACTTTCAGACTTTATTCACCAACAGATACAGTTCAAAGAAAAGACATATATCCTTATTGAGTGAACATTAAGAAAGTAAACATTGTGTTAGTATCAAATTAACCCATTTCATGCTAGAAAGTTTATGAGCGTAGTTATAAGGCTAGAAAGCTTTATTATTTTAATTTGATTGTGAAATGGCGATAATATTGACAGGGGAAAAAAACATTATGACTTTTTGCTCACGATAATTTCTATACAAGAAAATGCAAGAAAGGGCGTAAAAAAATTGATCAAACAAAATATTTAATCTTCGATTATGAGAGTAGAAAATTCATTAGAACTGAAACCATTACAGAAAAATTGATTTATAAGATGGGGGTGTTCTTCAAAGTCTGAAAGATCATGCCAAATTACCTCATCCTCACATCAAAAGGAAAAACCTAGGGTCCCTCAATGAAGAGCAGATCCCTCTTTGTAACTTTCTCATTCCACCAGTGTTGGATCAATATAATAAGCTTGATAGTTCTATTTAAAAAATTCAATAGCACAGCATCTATACATTTTGAAGTAAACTGCAAAAACTTAGGAGCCATCAATCTTGAAGTTAGAAGCCATTTAAAAATAGAAGAGACATATATTGTCTCTTCAAATACAAAGAATTTAAAATCAGTCTCCACCTTCAAAACATGATTGTAGCAATGAGCACACAAAATACAGAAATTAATAAGAAATCTGAGAACAGAGAGCATTATGAATGTAAACGATTAAAAAAAATTAAAAATGTTTCTCAAAAGTTATAGAAATTTGAATTTGAATTTGAAAAAGAAAGAATAAAGTTAATCAATCAAAACTAGTTTTTTTTAAATTCATCATAAGCTATACTTTCTGTCTTAAAATTTCACAAAGGTTTATAAGAAATGAGAGTTAGGTTTCATAATACTGATATTGAGAGGATTCCTGAAAATACCGCCTTCAACAGAACTTTACATTCTATAAATTCAAATAATAATTAATCATTTAAAAAAAAAAAGAAAGAAATGGTCATATTCAAAATTAAATAATTGATCAGAGTTAAGTTATTGTCAAAATAGAAATGCGAGAATTCTGAATCACAAGATTTTACTTAAACATTTTAAACATCGGGACAGCATATCCAGTGCTATGAAGTCATGTCTTTACAACTGACGTCCACAAAACTTAAAGCTCTTAAGGGCTAGGATTGCCTCAACAAATAAATATATTTATTCTAGTTTCTCAATAACTTGGCGAGAGTGAAAACAGGAAAAAAAATCTCACAAACAAAAGAATTTTCTAGTGCCGACCGCAAAGAGGTATCCATGCCACTAAAATATTTAATCCATAGCGATGTGTTTCCAATCATGACGTTTATTCTTTGAGTCTGGCAATCTCGTAAACAGACTAAATATTCTTGAGCATTGTCATCTTACACGTTGTGTGAATGTAATTTCACAAAGAGTTATGTCACTTTGTTAGAAGCCATGAGTTCATCAATCAGAAGCATTTTGAAGATTTAAGCATCACCTAAATAATTTTCTTGTTAATGACTTCTCATGTGCATCTATAATTATTATAAAAGGCAAATTTGATTTCTTTCTCCACTATCTCCTCCAAAACCATTCAATATACAGTCATGAAGTTGCAGAATTTCAATCTGTCGAGATCAGTGTCTTACACAGTATAAAAAAAGAAAGAAAAGTCATGAATTTGGGCTAAACAATATTCTTAAAAGTTCACTAGCGGTCGGGGAAAAGCGAGGTATTGACGCAATTTGTTGTATTAAGATATGGTTCAAAATAGATGGAAAATTGATACAGGTAAAAAGAAAAGTGTTTTTGACTCATGCAACATGAGTTTTACCACATAATTTAAGATTGAATGTGAAAAACTGTCAAAAAAACTGGGGGGGGGGGGAGGGGGGGGTTGTTGTTTCTTTTTTTTTTGTTTTTTTTTTTTTTTTTTTTTTTTGTTCGTTTTCTTTTTTTCACACGGTTTTACGGAATGAAAGCTCTGAAATCGGCCCTATAACCGTTATTCGTTGGTCACGGCATAAAGTTCAAAATCATACCCGCATTAGCAAAATAGTCCAAGTTTAGCGATCAATTTAAATAGTTTGATTTCTTGACTAAAAATGAAAAGCAATCAAGATACATGTAGAGAAACTATAAAATTTCAGTATAAACCGTAGTCTCACTTTGTTTAAAGACAAAAATAGAGAAAAGGCACGTCGTCACAGACGCTGTTTTTTCAAGATGGCGACCCGATACCAGACGGAAGAATCATCTATCGCTGGTTTCAAACGTTTTAAATCAATAAATAAAGAAAAGGTCTTCTAGGTGCTGCTATTTGAATTTTTTGCAAAAAGGATTCAATGAGACTTGGAAGATGAATCAGATTCAACAGATGTAGATTTTATCGTGAGTTTCATGAGCTGTTTTATTTAGATTAGATCTCTAGATCTAGGCTATATCTCTACGCTTCTTTAGAACAACATGTAGTCTTAAGTCTACATGATGCACTCTAGATCTGAACTTTAATTCAGAAAACTTTTTAGCTTCGTTCTCTATAACTACAAAAGTGGAATTAGATCTAATTCTAGAGCAGTGGTTTAAACATATCCTTGCTGAACGTCTTGTATTGTTCTTGTTCGAGGTAAGTTTTTTATAATTTTAAGAAGGTGGCTATATGTCACTTATTACGGTGCTGAAATGATTTTTTTAATCATCAATAGTTTTTTACCACAAGTTAGCCAAGTGATGAGGGTGCCAATGATGTTAGCTCTTTGTGTGCAGTCATCTACATCGCAGACATTGTTCTCCTGTTACGCGACAACCAAAGGAACATAATACAGCGACTTCTGCCACTGCTGGGACCTCGAACGAGCCTCTCTGTGCTTATAAACCAAATTCTGCTATGCTTTTCTGAGAGTCAGCTGTTCGGTGATGCTCGTGCCCAGTACCAATCTCTCTAAAGATCAAATGAGATGTTGCTGTGCTAGTTAAAATTGAGTAAGGTAGCAAATCATTTTCCAAGCTGAAAGGCCAATGTAGAAAACTAAACATAGCGCAAGCGAAGAAAAATATGATCATTGTTTTCTTGGCCGACTCATTTTGTTTGGATGTTTTTCAATAGGTACATTGTGTTGGGGAAAAAACAGTACGATAAACCACTAATACATTACAAGGATGTAGGTTTTAAGCAAAGGCTGGTATGATTACATCCTCATCAAAGATAAACCTGGTGCAGCATTCTGGCAATGAAGCTGGTGAAGAATCTATCTTTTTATACCAGAAGATGACATATTATTCCAGGTTCTTCAACAACTTTGTTGGCACTAAGAAATATCAATACTTCCGCTTTCTGGCTGATAGCTCATTCGTTGCATAGCTTGCTGGCGACATGGACGGAGAAGTCCATGTCCGATTGCTTCATGGTTCCCCTACACAACTCAAATTCAACGTCTAATTTGGATAAAGAGAGGTAGATCTGCGTATACAATAAGATCAGAGAATTTTTCTCAGATCTACCTAGACAATAAGATCAGAGAATTTTTCTCAGATCCACCTATACAATAAGATCGGAGAATTTTTCTCACATCTACCTAGACAACAAGATCAGAGAATTTTTCTCAGATCTACCTAGACAATAAGATCAGAGAGCTTTTCTCAGATCTACCTAGACAATAAGATCAGAGAATTTTTCTCAGATCTACCTATACAATAAGATCAGAGATTTTTCTCAGATCTACCTACACAGTAAGATCAGAGAGTTTTTCTCAGATCCACCTACACAATAAGATCAGAGAGTTTTTCTCAGACCTACCTGTTACGTAATTGATTACTTTTACTTAGTATCGATATATCAATACGTGTGCTGCACCGATTAGCTAATAAAAACCTCTTTGTTTACTTCCGGCTTACCGTTGGTTCTATTCACTTACTGTTCATTGTCATTATCTAACTTCATCTGATAATTAATCGATCACTAAACATGGTGGCAGCGGTGAAACCGCAAATCTCGATTTAAGGTACATAGAACATACTTTATTTTGCTTGTCAAACGCCACAATGGCTACAAACGATGCGTCAGCCACAACACCCATTCCGGGTCTACGGCCGCCAGACAAACTGAGTCTAGGGTCGAACAGTAAGGTAAATTGGAGACTTTTCTATCAAAGGTGGACGACGTACACCAAGCTGGCGAAGATTAACCAACAACCAGAGATGTAAAGGTAGCTCTTTTCCTTCATCTTTTGGATGATGATGCGCTAAGAACCTTCAATTCATTCCAATTTAGCAGCCCTCCTGAAAACAGGACTGTACAGGAAATTATTGACCAATTTGACCACTTCGCGGTAGGAGACACCAACGAAACATATGAGCGATACCTCTTCAACAAGCGCAAACAAGAGGAAGGTGAAGCCTTCGATACCTTTTTAGCAGATCTAAGGCGCAAGATTAAATCTTGCAATTTCTGTGAGCAATGCCGTGACTCCATACTGCGAGACAAAATAATATTAGGAATTCGGAGTGCGGAAACACAGACAGACCTTCTCAAGGTCAGGACTCTAGATTTACAAAAGAGCATAGACATCTGCAAGGCTGCAGAAAACGCTGAAAGCCAGAACAAAATGATGCGCACAGGCAACATTGAGGACAGCACTGTAAACAAGATCAGCCACAAAAGGGACATGAGCACCAAAAGAAACTGCAGATACTGTGGCGGTAATCACACTTTCGCCAATAAAGAAAAATGCCCCGCTTACGGGAAAACTTGCTCCAAATGTAAAAAGCAAAATCACTTTGCAAGGGTGTGTAAAGCGGGAGGATATGATAAGCCAAGAAAAAACCACGGGTCCCAGAGCCACCCAAAGAAGAAGATGGTGAGGACAGTACATGAGGAAAGCGAGAACGGCAGCGACGACGATTGGATATACACTATAAAAAACGATGATGACCAAGACGCCATCACTAAAGAGGTCAAGTGCCGCATGAAAGCAGGACAACAAGACGTCATATTCCTCATAGATACTGGAGCAACTGTGAACGTCTTACCACAGCACCTGGTGAAAAGGGAAGACATCAGGCCAACAATCAAACGACTAACTCAGTATAATGGACAAACTTTGAAGACGGCAGGAATTGTAAGGACGGATCAGCACAACCCCAAAATGAAAAGGGAATATGAGACAGAATTTGTTGTCCTCAAGGGCGACTGCCAACCAGTCTTAGGTGCAAAGACAGCTGTGGAGCTAGGCCTTATCGACATTAATACTAACAAGTTTGACAGAGTTAGTTTGGTGACAAAAAAGGGAGAGAATTTGGTGAAAGAATTTCACGACGTTTTCTCAGAAGCCAAAATAGGCACCCTGCCAGGTGTTCAACACCTAAAGACAGATGAGCAAGTATTACCAGTAATACAGCCAAGTAGAAGAATCCCAATCTCAATTAGATCTAGATTGAAGGCGGAATTACAGAAAATGGAAAAACAGGGCGTAATAGCCAAAGTTGACAAGCCAACTCCATGGGTCAACCAGGTGGTCATCTGCCCAAAAAAGAATGGTGAACTTAGAGTTTGCTTGGACCCGAGGGAGCTTAACAAGGCGTTAAAAAGAGAGCACTATGTTATGCCGATTTTAGATGATGTACTGCACAAACTCAGCCATTCCACAGTGTTCACAAAACTAGATTTGAAATCGGGATACTGGCACGTGACGCTGGACGAAGAATCGTCATACTTGACAACTTTCCAGACATGCTTTGGTCGATATAGATATCTAAGGCTCCCATTTGGCCTGAATGTCAGCGCAGAAATCTTCCAGAAGAAAGTTTTGCAAGTCTTTGGAGATATGGACGGCGTTATTGTCGTCGTTGATGACCTTATCGTTCATGGTGCTACAAAGGAAGACCACAACTTGAGAGCGGTACTTCAAAAATGCCAAGAGTTTGGAATCAAGCTGAATGCGAACAAGATGGACTTGGCCCAAGATACAATCAGATTCATGGGACATATTATAACCAAAGACGGGATCAGAGTTAACTCAGACAAAATCAAAGCGATTGACACCTACCCTGTCCCAAAGAATTTGGAACAACAGAGACGGTTCTTGGGAATGGTCAACTACCTGGCACGATACATGCCAAGCTTAACGAAGGTGCTGCACCCTCTGCACAATCTGGTGAAAAAGGACACCCCTTTTGTATGGTCAAAGAGCCAAGAAGCAGCATTCCAGTGCATCAAACAACTGGTCGCCACAAGTCCCATACTATCTTACTATGATCCAAAGAACGAGCTGATAGTGGAGAACGATGCATCAGAATATAGTCTCGGATCAACACTGCTATAAGAGGGCAAGCCCATTGCTTTTGCGAGTAGAACACTCTCTCAATCCGAGCGGAACTATGCGCAAATAGAAAAGGGGCTCTTAGCGGTCGTTTTCGGACTCCAAAAATTTCATCACTACACCTACGGCAGAAAAGTCACTGTAGTAACAGACCACAAACCATTGGTGGCCATAAGCAGCAAGCCACTCCACAGAGCACCAAGACGGCTACAAGCTCTACTGCTGAAAACCTAAACTTATGACTACGACATGATGCACATGCCAGGAACTCAGATCCCAATCAGCGACGCACTTTCCAGAGCCCCAACTAAGGATGAGGAAGCCCAGCCCTTTGAGGAGGTATGCAACTTATCCCTCATCGACGTACCAGACCACAGACTGAATGAGATCAGGGGAGCAACACAGAAAGATGAAACCTTGAAATGCTTGATGGACACCATTTCAAATGGCTGGCCAGAGGATAAAAACCAAGTACACGCATGCGTACTGCCATACTTTCCATTTCGAGATGAGCTGACAGTGCAAGACGGCATTACACTACGTGGCGAACGGGTGGTCATTCCTCACAGTTTGAGACTAGACATGAAAATGAAAGTCCACAGTGGACACCCTGGCATCAATGCAAGTCTACGAAGAGCTCGAGAGCGAATATACTGGCCAGGAATGTCTAAGGACAAAA
The DNA here is from genome assembly GCA_033675545.1 of Elysia crispata. Lineage (NCBI taxonomy): Eukaryota > Metazoa > Mollusca > Gastropoda > Plakobranchidae > Elysia > Elysia crispata. The sequence continues at coordinate 16,101 of JAWDGP010007892.1, read as the reverse complement.
GAAACTACGTCGAAACATGTGACACCTGCGCCACCTATGGCACAAAGCAAGCTGCACAAGCACTGCAAATGCATGAGGTACCATCAAGACCCTGGGAAAAGGTAGGAGCAGACCTCTTTTCTTTCAAAGGAAGACAGCATCTCATAACGGTCGACTATTACAGCCAATTCTTCGAGCTAGACCACCTCCCAGAAACAACATCACGTGAGGTGATCTATAAGCTCAAGCACCACTTCTCCAGGCATGGCATACCAGACACTCTCATAAGCGACAAAGGCCCGCAGTTTTCATCAGCAGACAAAAAATTTTGCTCGAACTTGGTCGTTCAAACATGATCCTATCAGCCCTGGCAACAGCAAGGCAAATGGAGCTGCTGAAGCCAGCGTGAAAATTGCCAAGTCTACAATGATGAAATGTCAAAGGTCTAGGGAAGACCCATTCCTCGCCTTCCTCAACATGAGAAACACCCCAACAGAAGGCACAACCACGAGCCCCGTGCAACGTCTCATTGGTAGGCGTACCAAAACACTTCTTCCGACCACAGCTACGGCGTTAAAACCAAGCAGGATCAACCCAGAAAGGGAAGAGTTGGAAAACAAAAAGTTCAAAACTTCACAGAAATTCTCAAGAGAGACGCATTTACCAAGACTGGCCATAGGAGATAACGTCTGAATGCAACCCATCGACGGCAGCCGAGAGTGAAAGCAAGCCACGGTCACAAAAATCCTGAGGAGAGATTCATACCAAGTGTCTGACGGGCAGAGAAGCTATAGGCGCACCAGAGAATTTCTTCGCAGCAAACCACTATTGAGGTGTGAGTCACCATCGCTTCAACACAGCAGCTCACACAGCAACACGGTCAACTCCTCTCCGCCGCCTCTACCAGTACCAACCATGCCACCGGTCGAGCCCTTGTGCTCACCAACACCTAATCAAGTTGTATACGAGCATACGCCTGATTGTGAAGATATCGCCCCATCTTCACAGGAACACCAAAGCAGACAAAGCACTCAATACACTACTAGGAGTGGTCGCACCGTCAAGAAACCCAACAAATATACTGAGTAGTCATGGCCATTTAGGGAATGTTCATCCACCTTGCGGTGAGGGTGCGACTACACACACACATGCACATACACTAGATGCAAAGTAGAACACTAAATTAAGCTACCAGAGCATACTTTAGATTTTTTCATTTTTGGACTCCATTTGGCTTTGACTAGCCTCTACTATTAATAACATTTCACTGGATACACTTTGCCACTAAAGATCCAAGCCCGGATGACCGAAACCCATTCAAGATATTATTGCATTTGTCTGATTTATAAAGTCTTTAGCTGATCATTTATTAAACAATAGTATTACTGTTTCCCCTTTCTAATTTCTAAATGCACAAACATGGTTATTCTAGCACATCACGCTAAGAAGGGTACTCATAAATTGTCAATGGCAAAGTTCTCTCAAAGTCAAATTCATCGTAAGACCTTACGCAGGTCCAGTATAAACACTCAACGCCAATTCAATGTACATCGATTAAATTGCTAATGCTATCATGGCAAATAAAAATCTAAGTGTCTAGTTTAACAATACATAAATTATGTATTCTTAATGTTCCATATTTCAAACCTAAGGAAGGGAGATGTTACGTAATTGATTACGATATATCAATACGTGTGCTGTATCGATTAGCTAATAAAAACCTCTTTGTTTACTTCCGGCATCAAGGCTTACCGTTGGTTCTATTCGCTTACTGTTCATTGTCTTTATCTAACTTCATCTGATAATTAATCGATCACTAAACACTACCTACACAATAAGATCAGAGAGTTTTTCTCAGATCTACCTACACAATAAGATCAGAGAGTTTTTCTCAGATCTACCTACACAATAAGATCAGAGAGTTTTTCTCAGATCCACCTACACAATAAGATCAGAGAGTTTTTCTCAGATCCACCTACACAATAAGATCAGAGAGTTTTTCTCAGATCGACCTACACAATAAGATCAGAGAGTTTTTCTCAGATCTACCTACACAATAAGATCAGAGAGTTTTTCTCAGATCCACACCATAACCGCACCCAAACCATCCGTCCTGATGGCCGACGATTAAAGCGATGATCACTTGGACCTATAACCTCCTCACATAAAGACTAGAAAGAGAAATGGGAAAAAAAAGTAAACACTTTTGTAAATGTATTTTGCTTCCTGATTTTAAGTTTTAAACAGTTTTCTGCTTGAGGTGTATTAAAATTTTGCTTTTTTGTTACTGAAAATCATTGTAGCATCTTTGAGGCTCTTTTTCTCAGTTTACATGTTGTTTGGGTTAAATCTTTAAGTTTAAAAAGAACATTACAAATTAACTATATGAGATATCTTACAAATAGAAACCCTTCATAAAACAGCAAAAAAAAAAAAAATACATCTTACACAAATCAATTGACACCTGTAGAAGTATATTTTTTTTTCTTTCCCGCCCTTTTCTTAGGCCTCCCCATATTATATTTATTATATTTAATCCCTTAAAATGTAATGATGAACCAAGTCACGTTTAAAAGATATTATCAGCGATTTACAATTTTCAAAGCGGGTAAAATTTTTTATAACATTTTTTAGATATAAATGTAAGACGCAAAGGTATTATTTTACTTTGATTGGGTTGAGAATTGGTAAAAAAATTAAAATAATTAAATAACATTTGACCTCCTCCAGTGTAAAGGCAAAAGCGTGATGGAAACATCGTCGTCTTTTTTCCGGAGTGGCGAATGTAAACGCCGCTTCTGCTTCTTTTGCACGTGTTTTGTAAATCTATACTGATTACTATCTAAGATAGTCTTCCCCACCTGTTCATTGTTGTGAAGTTTGCATTTCTTTAGTGCAGTTGTATCGCTCTGAAGGATTATTGTTATTTTGTGCTTGATACGCTAACAGCAACTTAAAGAAAAGCTCACGACTTCCAATTTAGTAGCGTAACTCTTTGGGAAATCGCGTTCTCTTAGTGGAAAACGCATTCTCACAGTTTCCACTTCCTTTCTAAAAGTTTGAAAAGATACGCATACATATCCTAATAACTTACCATGGCAATCACTTTCGTCCTCACCCCCAGGGCAGTCTTCTTTTCTGTCACACAGAAACATTTGAGAGATACATTTCGTGCTGCCTTGGCATTGATATGTGTAAGTCGGGCAGTATGGCACTGAAAATGAAATGCGACATTTTGCGTGTAAATTCTTTCTTAAAATTAAATTTTCAGTGAAGTTTCAAAGTCTTTGAACCTAGAGTCGAAATTTAAGTGCCAGAGTATACAAAATTTTACAATTAAGATGCTGTTGAGAGCAAAAAAAGAATATATATATAATAGCAAAAACAGTATAATAAGAAACTATGCTAAACATTTTTGAGTTAACGCACACGTAAAATTAGTGACCTGTCTTTATAACGATATCGTTAATAACGACGTATTCAAAAGATTCTCTAATGGCATCGTTAAAAAAGTCGCATTCAACACATTTCCTAACGATAGCGTTAAAAACAATGTCCGAGATAATTAATGTATCGCTTACTTTTGGCGTATATTGCAAAAAATTGTCTATTTTCACCCGGAAGTTGTTAACAAACTGTAATGAAGTGACAAAGTGAAGATATGAAGAATGAAAGTATTGTTTATTCTGTCAAACTCTTGTTGACATGTCTGTGTGTATCCGCTCAGAAAACGAAAGTACAATATCAATTATAACAACAACAGACCTGTATCAGAAGTCTTCGTCTTTACTTAGTATGATTTGTATTGCGAAACTATAACAATGTTCCGTACTTGCACTTGACCATCAACAGAAGTCAAGGCTGTTGCCTCGTTTACATTTCATGTCGGGGTTGAGAACTCTATTTAATATATAGAAGAAACTGTTTGGAACATTATGTAGATTAATGGTTCTTGTTCTAGCTGCAAGCCAAGGATGAAACTGTTGTTTAGAAAAAAATTATAGTCTTTGCTTTAATATCTTAACGTACTGTCCCTCATCTGATCTAACATAGAGCTAGGTTTAGATCTAAGCTTATTTAGAGTTCCAATCATAACATGCCTACAGTTAATCTAGACTATGGAAGCTCAATGCAATGCATTGTAAGATGTTATGGAACAATAACTGCTGTTCTGAATCGAGTTCAAGAGTAAAATTTTAGTCATCTAGATTCCTTTCATGTTATCTCTCATTCGATTTATATAAGGGTTGTGCCTAGATCTAGATCCGAGCCTTAAAGCTAACCTGCATCTGTATCTAGATCTAAATCTAAATCATAATTTATTAAGGTTAAGTCAGAGGCCTAAGCATAATTTACTTTTTGACTGAGTCTAAATAAGCTAAAAAAAAATACCCTAGACTAAGTTATTTGTTCAATTTCATTTGGGTAAAATGTTTCCAATCATTAGAGCCCACGCCGAGGTTTTTTTTTCAAGATTTAGATGGGAAAGGTCCTTCATTAAAGTCCATTGTTAGTAATTCTATTGAAAATGTTAAATATTCCTTATAAAAGTATAAAAAAAATTAAGAATTGAGCTTGTAGCAATGCTAATATTAGGATGAATTTAAAGCATAAACATCCCTTGGTTTCACAACCTTCTTATGTATATTATGGCTGTTTTCCTGGTTACTCTATTTTCCAATTTATTTAGAAAAGTCTGTACAGATTATGATTATGAATGAAAAGCACAGTTGAAAGCTTCTACTATTTCTAGATATAAAATACCCTCTCTGATGGGCATAACATACTCATTATTTTATTTAAAATTTGTACTCTTTTTAGTAACCATTCACAAAAATTAAAGATGTAAAATGTGTTTTCTACGCCTGATTTCCATTAAAAAGTATCTTAGGCACTTGTAACGCATTTTGCTGCAATTTGATCTATTGCTATTGCTTTCCTCACCCTGTGTAGGTGTGTAATATTGGGTAGCGGATCGACTAGATATATGTACATTGTCTTATTTAGTTGCATAATGTTTGTATTTCAAGCCTAAGAACTTAATCTTGTTTAATGAGCACAGCTCGCACTTGTGTGGCCAAGATTCTTCTGGAATATCCTACCTAATTCTAGCATAGTAATGATCTCGTCACTCCTTGTTTACATTTACTTTGATTTGTTGCTATTTTAGAGCGGACTGCTTATGACGTGTACCAAGAATATTCTCTTACGATTTATGTAATTCCTTTTCTGGATGATTCGACGAGATTTTGTATAAATAAGGGTCGAAATTATGTTCAGTGAGCCTACGTCAAGTCTACCTTCAGTGATTATACAGTGAGTTTAAGAGTCAACCTACAGTGATTATAGAGTCAAGCTCTTGTGTTGGATTAAACAGTTTGCTATTTTTACTTGCGGACTTTGGACTTATTTTCTACGGACGAGTCGTGTGGTTGGCTGTGTATATTTTCATGCCCCTAGACAAACAGAGCCTAACAGATTACCTCCGTCAAATCTGTTACAGCACTACATAAATGAGTGTTCAATGGATCTCCTATTATTTAATCAAACTTTTTTAACAGTCACTAGGTACAAATACATTTTCTTAGTCTGTGCTTTGGTCCCCCCCCCCTCCCCTCGTTATCCATATATCAGTACTTTAAGAAATCAATTTCAAAACTTGATAAACTTTGCAAAAAGTTCAACATTATTCGCAGATTTTCAATCTCTGTGCATTAAAAAAAAAAAAATTTTTTTGTTGAGGGGTATATTATTTGAAATGTTTAGCAGCAAGCTTGTTAAGCTGAAGGAACAATAAACACAATCTTTTTAAAACTGGATAGAACGAAGTTATTTATAAGTAAGTCTTTGAACTGAAACGTTTAGCGATTACTAAACGACTTCTCTATCTCTTACATGTTTTGTTAGTTTTCATAAATTTGTTTGTTATAATCTGAATTTAAAAATAATCAGCAACATAAATTATCATTTGAGATCAGCATGTGCAATTTCAGTAATATTCAGTTTCTATCACAGTTGTGATTTGTTTAACTCAATGTCTTTTTTTTCATATTACTGCTCACTCCAGTAAATTTGATAATGTAGTTGATCTTTTTAGAGCCTTTTCTAAATATGTTTTTTTTTTCTAAATGGTGCACTCCAATTGACTGGCTTTTTAAGCCTTCAATTATTCTTATTCTTATTCTTATTTCTTTTCTTTTTTTTTTTAAACAATCATTGAAATAATTCAAGAAAACAGATTTTTGCACTTCTGCAAAATGATATTTTGCTTATAAATATAGTCTCTCTTCCTTTCTTTTCTCTTTACTTTGATGATATGTAGATACATATAAAGAGAAAAGCGAGAGAAACGAAGAGAGAGAGAGAGAGAGAGAGAGAGAGAGAGAGAGAGAGAGAGAGAGAGAGAAAGAATTGTTGAAAACCTAGGAATTTTAATACTGCAGTCATAAAACTATGAAGTCTAAGTCTGCAACTGTACAGAATCGACAAATACATTCAAATAGTTTGACTTTGATTGCAATTGCTCAGCCTTAATAAATGAATAAAGCTAAGTAACATGTCTCTCTCTCTCTCTCTCTCTCTCTCTCTCTCTCTCTCTCTCTCTCTCTCTCTCTCTCTCTCTCTCTCTCTCTCTCTCTCTGTATAGAATTAGTAATACCATCTTGTAACGAAATTCTATTTCGTGGCCTATTGTTATATGTGACGAGGATTAAACTTAAACTACACGTAGGTATAAGCTTTTCATCATTCACCACTTCCAAATTCCCAGATTCTCTAGTGTCTGCAGATCATGTTTGGAAAACATTAAACTTGGAATCTTTTTTATCCCTACACAAGATCGAATTTTCTAGATCTAGGTCTTTTACAAAGTATATTTAAAGAATAAAAAAAGTCATTAAGTCTGTCTTTTGCAAACGCTCCCAAAGCCACCAGGTTGGGAGAGAAAAACAATTCCTTGGTTACCAAAACGATTGGAAAGTGTTCGTCACCTAAGTCCATAACCGCGTTCATAAAAATTTTAGGGTAGGCCTGATTCTATCGTTAACGTGATCGTTAGCTCTCTTTAAAAAGTCCCCCCTAACGATAACCTAACGACATGTCGTTAGCGAAAATGTGTCTTTTGCATGCGTCGTTAAATTAACGCATGCGTTAGCCAGTTAACGACAATCTAACGATATCGTTAAATTGTTTTGAAACGGGCAAGAAAGTCTCATAAGTTAAAAATATAAGGAAATAAAAAAGCATTCATAAATGTAGAGGGAAATTTCATTTTTTTTAAATTCTGAATTTACCAATTTAGTGATTAGAAAAAAAATAAAGGAATCTTGTTTCTTGATGTGACTTGAATAAGAACAAGAATAATATTGAAAAAAAAAAAGCAATTAAGAAAAACGAGAAAAATAACGAGGAAGAAATTTAAAAAAGAGGAAAAAGAACAAGAACAAGAACAAGATGTAAAAAGAGAAACAAGAAGAAGGGTCATTTTACTCACTGATACAGTTTTCCTCGTCATCGCCCAGGGGACAGTCCTCATGCTCGTTGCAGATCCGTTGTTTTTCAATGCAACTTTGACCTTGACCTTTACAATGGTACGCATCAGGTGAACAATCTGTGACGCGTTCCCGTCTCTGTAATTCTGTTACTTCTGATATTTAAAAATAAAACAAATATCATCTTCTTTTAACATTCCAAGATCGGCTTAGGGAAAATATCTGTGTCGAAAGGCACCCATTTAGTTTCCAATGAGTTACTTATCAGGCCTAAAGGAACAACTTTGTCTTTACCTCTAAAGTAAATTTATATGTTTAAGTTAAAAATGAAAACCAGAGATTCTTTTTTGTGCCCCTGTCTATAATTTCCATCATTATTTCAACATTATTTTGAAAATTGGAAAACTAAAGGTAAAAACTGAATAAGGAAGTTCAATAATTCTAGAAATGATGAATTATAACCACGGGAAGAAAATTTGAATAGTAGTACAAAAACTCAAGATGCATAGCATACAACCTGTTTTGGCGACGGTAAAAAAAAGGGCAAAAAAATGTATAAAATTCGTTAATATCATATTGAGGGGTGTTTCCAAAATTTTACATACTGTTATATATACTCGTTTGAATTTTGAGACGTATTTCCTTTAAGGAGAAGAGTTAAGAATCTTGGGGGTCATAAAAATATTCTATGAGAAATTTATAAGAATATTATTATGGCAATTTGCATTCATCTTTAGTTATGTCTTTTTTCTTCTTCCGCCGTAATTCTTTTATTTTGCCCGCGCGCCCCCTAGCTTTACCTTAGGTTTATACTTGAGAAAAAATAGAATAATCGATATTTGGTTTTAAATCTCTAACACTCCTATTTGAGTTTGTGTAAAAGACACACAGTTCTACACAAGAAATCAGTATTTTTTTCCTTGTGGACTTAAAAGATTTTCATTAATATATTACTAGACATTCCAAAGCAACATGTATGGTGTATGAGATTGCTTTAATCTCGTTCATTGGTTGTCTGGTTGTTGGGTTTTGTTTTTTTTTGCGAGTCTACATTGCGGATCTAACTAACTTAAGCAAAGCTGTTACATTGATAACCAATCTTGACTGATTGTTTTATTATTTTCCATCGATTACCAATATTGATCTTACTTTCACATATCCATGCGCATTTGTGAGTTTATTCTAATCATGTTGTCTATTCAGATGCATTTTTTCAATAATTAACTCTCTCAATTGTGGATACTCTTAAAATAGTGTTTAATAATAAAAGCATTAGCATTAGATCATCGTTAAACCTTTCACATTTGTTCCGGCCCAAAATCAACTATTTTGTATCTGAACAAAGTGCGAAATTCACTTTTCTGCAATAAAGCATCTGATAATTTAAAAAAAAAAAAAAATTTGTCATGACGCCAAAAAAAAAATTAACTTTAAAGATAAAACAGACGCAACAGATTTTCCAAGCATGTCGTTGGATGAATGCGACAAGGAAAACTTATAAACATACATATATATATATAGCGATGGCTTTTAAGCAGAAACTTGTTACTATTTAAATATTTTGAATAATGTTCTTAGAAACATGGTATATGTAATAATCGAAAACCAAAATACACTTTGAGGAACAATGTGCGGGGTGCGGCTCCCTTTTATCAGTTTAAAAGAATACTTTCTATATTAGTTTCATGAAGCAGAGTTATATTACATTCATCAACTTCAATACAATAAACCTAAGAAACAAAAAATCTATTAATAAACTCTATCCTAGCATCTGAGAAACTGAAAAATGGCCGATAGGTTTGTTATTTCATGTGGGTTTGGCTTTAAGAGGGTGAAGAAAACAATCAGCTGATTTTCTGTAGCAACACAAAGGAATATAATAAAGCGATTAGTAGTATTGGAAAATGGTGCCTATTTGCTCATTTCAAAAAAAATAATATGCCATTAATTAAAACAGCCAAAAATTGTGGTATTATAATCAACCTTAATCTGGAAATATTTTTCTAAATATGATAGCTTTAAATCTAATTAAGTTTGTGCCCAGAAAGTTGTTTTTCTTTTTCTTTGAGTTAGATAATGCGAACTAGTAGATCCCTTTTAAAGCCGAGTTAAACAGAACATGTAATAGGCCTTATGTTGAAAGAATAATCAACTAAACTTCAAACATGCTGTCTATTCACTCACCATCGCAGCCTTTCTCATCTTCCCCATCATTACAGTCATCTTCTCCGTCACAAAGCCATTCTTTACTAATGCATCGTCCATTGTTACAAATAAATTTCCTCTCTTGTGGGCAAGACATTGGTACGGTTATATCAGGTAGTGTTTCAAATGATGACTCATGAGTCGTATGCATCTCAGATGATCCTAGAAAAGTTGTTTTCTATTTCCATGAGGCAGCCAGTTTATGATTACTATACTACTACTACTACTACTACTACTACTACTACTACTACTACTACTACTACTACTACTACTACTACTACTACTACTACTACTACTACTACTACTACTACTACTACTACTACTACTACTACTACTACTACTAGCGCCTTTTCTCTTTCTCCTCCTCCTCCTACTACTACTACCACTAATACTACTACTACTACTACTACTACTACTACTACTTCTTCTGCTACTACTACTACTACTACTACTACTACTACTACTACTACTACTACTACTACTACTACTACTACTACTACTACTAGCACTTCTTCTCCTCCTCCTCCTCCTCCTCCTACTACTACTACTACTACTAGTAGTAGTAGTAGTAGTAGTAGTAGTAGTACCGCTATACTATTACTACTATTACTACTACTACTACTACTACTACTACTACTACTACTACTACTACTACTACTACTACTACTACTACTACTACTACTACTACTACTGCTACTACTACTACTGCTGCTGCTGCTGCTACCAATACTACTACTGCTATTACTGTTTCTACTACTGCTAAGGAAGTGGGGGGTAGAGATGACATGTTCAGTGTTCCAGAGAGTGAAATATGAATGTAGATCCTGTCCGAGGGTGGATTAAAAAACTTAATATAAATTTTATTAAGTAATGGAAGTATTATGTTTTAAAGCAAAAATTAAATTTGTGAATGCCGATTTAAAATTTGTTTCTTTTTTTTTATTTTTTATTTTTTATTTTTTTTTTGTTGTTGCGCCTGATTGATAACTGAAAAGCAGCCAATTTAAACGTGTAATCAGTATCTATATTATGATTAGATAAATCAAAAAGGGAAGGAGACTGTTAAGTTATCATCTTATCTAACTGACTAGCTGCATATCTATCTATTTAACCATCTATCTATCTATCTTACAGTTCATCTAGCTATCTTTCTGTCAATCAATTAATTCATTTATCACGATTGTATGCACGTTCATTTCACAGCAAGATATACTATTCAAAACGTAGATGGAAAAAGAGAAAGAGAGAAAGAGAGAGATAGAGAGAGAGAGAGAAAGAGAGAGAGAGAGAGAGAGGGAGGGATGGAAGGAGAGGACTTTTAAAGAATCGATACATCTCCACTACCTGTAACTGATGAATGTCCATCAGTAGGTGTTGCTGTTTCTTCGGAAGATGTAGTTGTGCTATCATCGACAAACACAGGTGTTGAAGTTTCCTCGGAAGACGTAGTTGTGCTATCGTCGACAACCACAGGTGTTGAAGTTTCTTCGGAAGACGTAGTTGTGCTATCGTCGACAACCACAGGTGTTGAAGTTCCTTCGGAAGTCGTAGTTATGCTATCATCGACAACCACAGGTGATGCAGTATCCTCGGAAGACGTAGTTATGCTATCATCGACAACCACAGGTGATGCAGTATCCTCGGAAGACGTAGTTATGCTATCATCGACAACCACAGGTGATGCAGTATCCTCGGAAGACGTAGTTATGCTATCATCGACAACCACAGGTGATGCAGTATCCTCGGAAGTCGTAGTTATGCTATCATCGACAGTTATACCATCGTCAGGCACAGCAGTGACACGTGGATTGACCCTCAGAACTGATGCACCTGTGTCGAAATTTGTAGCCAATGCAGAGAAATTAGGGGCCGTAGAGATCCCAGTTTCTTTGGTTGCTTCAGATTTTAATGCTGACCTCATATGTGATACTGTGGCACAGTATTCGATTACTGTTTAATAGTAATTATATGCTAAAACAACTTGACATAAAATATGGTACAATAGTGCATAATGCCATGGAGAATGCAACGATAATTGTGACTAAAATGTTAGTCATTGTCTCTAACGGTGGTGACCCGGGTTTGGGTCCTGGCTTGGGATATTTGAGGTGGAGTGGGATCTCATCTAACCAGCCCTATCTTCGGGCTTGACGGGAGTCTCTTTGTGCCTGTCACCGTAGAAGCTACAGCTACATCTGATTTAATCGTTGTCACTGAGGCTGAAAAACAGCAGTTCGATTTCTCTGCTATACTCACCAGTTTCGGCCATAAAAGTTTAATCACCTGGATAGGGTGCAGGGTGGAATGCCAACCAATCAATCATCCAAACAACCTCTTTCCTAATGCCGAAGTCAACTACTCAAATCAACTCAAGTATGAAGCTCTGCGCAATCCAAGCTTCCAATCATGCTATTTATAACTCTTGTGAAACGCTCTTGCAACCGTTGCAACCGAACAGCGGTCGGCAGCGGTGCCCACTTTTTATATGACTACGATACATAATTAAGAAAGAATTTTTTGGTTATCTGATTTATTGAAACCTATTTATTCTGCAATTATAATTCATAAAAAAAATTCTTCAAAAAAGACCACAGACTTGTGTTTGCGTTGCTTTAAAAGGCGTCACTTAGAATCGAGTTAGTGAAGCTTACGCCGACTCGATGCCGAAACCCGCTCAGTCAAGGTTCATTGTTTAAAAAGTAATCTTTTACTTTGATAAGTTACTTCTAGGTGTGCGGCACTTTTCACACACACACACACACACACGCACACACCTAAAATTGAAACTATAAAATCTATAGGAATGTAAGTCCCTGACAGATCTTAGCACCCTTACATTTTTTTCGCATTATTATAAATAAAGATGCAGCTCTCATTTGACTGGCCGGGGCAACAAAGAAATTTTTAAATAATAATTCTCTGCTATGTAGAAAGAATAAACATTTTGTTTGAGTAACATTTAATTCATGTCTTTGAAGATTATAAATAGTTACTTGAACTTTTTAAAACGGTTGCTAATAGAGGAACTTTACAATGTATCATAACCCATGCGAAAAGCACTAGCTTACTATTGCCACAAAGCTATTTTCTTATCTTTAATACGGTCCAAAATCTTAGAAATGTTCGACACCTCGGACTTGGGCGCTATATCTCATTGCGATTCGTTAGCATTTAAATCAGAAATAGAAAGAAACATAGGGTGAGAAGTCTTTACAACTCATACGCATCTCATACAAAGACTGCAGAGCCATATGAAGAAGTTCAGCCCAGTGCCAAAAATCTTAAACAGATACTTTTAAGTATACGTAACTCATGGATATATCCCATAACTTGCTAGCAATTTCAGTGAGACAGACTAAATAATCAAAGTAAAGATAGGAGCCAGGCTTGAACGAACTGAATAGCTGTGAGCAGGCAAATCATTCCCCATCTGACTCAAAACCAGCTTCGAGGGAGAAGAAAATCAGAAAAGACAAAAAAAGATTTTGATCTTAAAAAGTCACCTTTCTACGCTTTCTAGAGATCTGGTGAGATGTTTAAATTTGTCCTCATGTATGCATAAAACAGTAAAACAGGGGGAGGTGTTTGTTGTTTTTTTTAATTGGCTCTAGGTTGTTGTTTTTTTTGTTTTTTTGTTTTTTGTTGGGTTTTTGTTTCGTTTTGTTTTGTTTATTTTTTACTTACAATGATCAAATGCCAACTTTGGTTTTGAGATGAGTACTTTGGAAATGTTAGGTGTTATTATAAAAAGTATTTTCTCTTCTACAGCATCATTCTTCTCTAACAAACGAATATGTATTGTTAAAAAAGAATAAATAAAAGTATAAACATACCCCGAGGCATCCACAGCACGATGATACAGAAAAAAACGATGTTTGATCTGGTGATCATTGTCTTAGGAGGTTGTTTTTTTAATATCTCTTGCTGAAATTCAGAGGTTGTAGAGAGGCGTAAAATTCAATTTTCTTAATGAAAGTCAAGTGTTCACTTCGAATGCTAGTCTCGAGTGGCGGATAATTCTGCCTTCGATGCATTGACTATGCAGATCCAACATGTGGTGCACAAATGTTACGTCAATATAATGAGATTTATAGATGTTTTAAAAGTTGCATGTGAGGGAGATGGAGAGGTGGGGGTGGGGGGGGGGAGGAGGAGAACAAGAAGAAGAAGAAGAAGAAGAAGAAGAAGAAGAAGAAGAAGAAGAAGAAGAAGAAGAAGAAGAAGAAGAAGAAGAAGAAGAAGAAGAAGAAGAAGAAACAGAGGCGGAGAACCCTTGATTACCAGATCTAAGTATTAATTTGTCTCTCACTGCAGATTCTGGTGCCTTTTTTGATCGTCTAATTTTACACTTGAAACGATTGTTAGATCTTATATCGTAGTGATGATACATGGGTCGTACCAGGTTTTGGGAGGAAGAGTCCAAACATTGATGTATTTCCACAAGGTACCTTTCACTCCAGAGTCCATTTTGTGTTACTTTTGGCTATGAGTAGAAAAGCCAGATTTTTCAAAATACTCATATTTGTTTTGTTACCTTTTAGTCTCTGGAAAAGAAAAAAAAAACTATATTCTCAACTGTGTTGTGCAAAACGAAATAAATCTTACGGCAATGAGGAGAAGAAATACAGTTTTCAATACAGAGGTGACTATTTCAAACCTTAGACGTCAAAAGAACCGATATCTCTGTACACAACAGCTGTCCATTCAGAACTATTTTTTCTCTCTTCATCCATAAAGCCTTTTGAAAAATGATTGTTAAATCGCGTCAGTATTGAATCCCCCTTGACTTTACCAGAACAAAAAAGTTTGACGTCACTTGAGTAACTAAATTCTATTTTCGACAAATGTGTGGATATCAAAATAGATTTTTTTTCGTATGTCCCTTGTAGTAAAATGCATACTTAATAAACTTGTTTTTATGTATTGACCTTTGAATATTTAGATTGTTAATCTACGTTTCGTTGTAGACACAGAAGTGTGTGATATGGAGGTCAGCAGCGAACAGAACAATGTTATGGTCATATGGGACCCTTACGCCAATTTACAGGAATGGGCAACACAGGAAAGAAGAGGATAATTATATTAAACTATTTAAACGCCACTCTCGCCATAGACATTAACACTAGGACTGACCTCGTCATTCATGTCCTGACAAAACTAAGCAATAATAATTGGAAAACCAAGGAGCTGCCATACAAAACTTCTATTGCTTAAAGCTCCGGTCTTGTCCGCTCTACTTTTTGGCAGGTAAAGTTGAACTTTAACAGCAGAGACTACATTGGAAAAATTCCTACCGGTAAATAAGAGACAAAATGTTGCAGGCTACCTCTTGTAACTTCTCCTGCTACTAGAGCAAAAAAAAATATTGATATCTAAATAGAGTTTTCTTTTTCTAATGCAATCTATTTTTTAAAGGTTTAGTTAATAAATTATGTCAAATAGACTAAATGTATTTTTCTTCATATTAAAGTGTGAGTTATTTTCTTTTCCATTCTTGTTTTAAATAATCCCTATATAAACTTACAACTCTTGCAAAATTTATACTGTGTTGACAAATGTTTCAAGTCGAATGAAAGAAAAAAAACTTGGTGAGAAATACAAATGACGTGCATTATTTCTCTCGACAGTAATAGATTGTTTAACATTTAGATTTGTCAATGTTACTAAAACTATGGATGTGTAAATATTCTGTTCAGACAACTAAAATACACATAAATTAACGCGCATTGACTTGCGTCTAAAGTATAAAATAATTAAATTGTCTTACAAATCCAGTCCACCTGCGAAGAGAGGCAATAAAGATAATAAACTCGTCTATTTATTTGATACTATAGTTTCCATGGCTTTGTTTATTTAACGGATTTTAAAGTACTTTATGCATTTTGTTGAAGTTTTGTATGTCCAAGTAGACTTTGCTGAGCATCTCGTGCACAGCTTGATTTCTCACTACAATATTGTTTCATTTCCTTTTTCTCTTCTTCTTCTTCATTCTTCTTCTTCTTCTTCTTCTTCTTCTTCTTCTTCTTCTTCTTCTTCTTCTTCTTCTTCTTCTTCTTCTTCTCTCTCTCTCTCTCTCTCTCTCTCTCTCTCTCTCTCTCTCTCTCTCTCTCTCTCTCTCTCTCTCTCTCTCTCTCTCTCTCTCTCTCTGAATCATCAACGAAGTCTTGAGCGGAGTATTCGGGTTCTTAATGTATTTAAAATTTTGTTCGTACTTCGGCACCTATAGCTGTAAAGTTTCAAGCCATTTTAGAAAATTTTACTACAATGGTCTCTGCTTTGCCCCATTGTAAATTCCATGCTATATCTTTTTTGAATTAAATTTTATTTAAAAGGAAAAAGCATACATCGGGGATTATTATCTTGTAATCCTTGGCATACTTTTATATAAAATTATGTATTGGATACTTCATAAAAAATATTCTTATCA
>JAWDGP010007891.1:0-10000 GCA_033675545.1 Elysia crispata | reverse complement strand
AGCAATAGAAGCAGTAGAATCACTAATACCATCACTTAGTAGTAGTAGTAGTAGTAGTAGTAGTAGTAGTAGTAGTAGTAGTAGTAGTAGTAGTAGTAGTAGTAGTAGTAGTAGTAGTAGTAGCACCACACTTGCCATTGGACGCACAAACATCGAGGACGAAAAATAACATTACGTGTGTTTCAAATATATAGTAACTTCAAATTTAGATCTAGAGGAGGCAAAGCACTGGGTTAATTAGGCCTATAAGTAAAAATTAAAAGACCTTGAATTTAAAAAAAAAATGGTAGCAGTAGAAAAATCGGCGAGCGAGAATTATGTAGAGAGAAACTTTACGGTCGACCCTGTTCATAAGTACCTCTTAAGTGCTTGATTCTGTCATCATAACCAAATTGTATCCTCGTATGACTGTCGTAAAGCCATCAGTTTTATACTCCGTGATCGTACACTTACTCAAAATCATGCCCTGCTGTGCTTGAGATAGCTCGAAGCTCTCAGCACAAAGGATCCTACCTCTTGAAAACACGATATTTGTTTCTATGCTTTCGCCATGCCACAAGAGAGTTGCAGATCATGACGAGTTCGTGCTGCGCAGCGGACGCAGAAATATACAAAATGTTTGATGTCTATTATTATGCGGGCCCTCCACTACGCAGATCTATCGTCAAGCCATACGATCAAGCCATCTGATGTTTGAACTGATTCAAACGGACAGACGATAATGTGTCTCCACATTAGTCAGATCGACCATCAGGCCTTCACCGTGCAGGCACAAGGCCCACAAAGCCTAGGGATCGAGAAGTTGTACTGAGCTATTTAGATCCCCTCCCCAAATGCCACAATGCCTTCTAAGCGTAAAGTTGAACTTGCGGTTCTAGCTCTTTGTCTCAACAAGTTGAATGTGAAGAAGAAGAAGAAGAGAAGAGCAGAATGGGTGAAGAAATGGCTTTTGGATAGAGATAAACACACTCACATAAATTTACTGTCAGTTAAGAACATATCCATCAGATTTCCATAATTATATGCGAATGGATGACGAAACCTACCATACTTTGCTTGAAATGGTGACTGGCGGTAACCTTGACCTAATCACATCCCCAACAAGAGCCTAGGACCTATCCCGCCCTACTAGGTGAAAAAGAAATCGCGGCGAGCAGAATTAAAATAAAAACCACAATATTAAGTGCGTAAGCCCTTGTTATTTAGTATCATTCTACATGGAAATTCGACGGTGAATTCGATTCTGAAGTCAGATTTGCAAAATTCAACAATTTTTATTCCACTTTTTTTCGTCCCGCCTAAGCTGACTGACGACCAATCTGAAAATATCAAGCACTGCTTGATATCTCAGCGGCTCAGATCTGTCCATCGGATTCAGATGAATCTGAATACGATTTCGCCCCACACAATGGGGATCTATCGTCAAGCTACACCTGATCGTATGGCTTGACGATAAATCTGCGTAGTGGAGGGCCCGCATTAGAGCCACGAAATGTGGTCCAAGTGTCAAGATCATTCTTGTCAAGTAGCGTGGTGTGTGCCAGATAGAAAATAAAGAAATTACAAGTGGATGAGAGGGCGATTTTAAAAAAACGAAAGAAAGACGTGGGGGGAGGGGGGAGAGAGAGAGAGAGAGAGAGAGAGAGAGAGAGAGAGAGAGAGAGAGAGAGAGAGAGAGAGACAGAGACAGAGACAGAGAGACAGAGAGAAAGGAAGAGAGAGAGAGAGAGAGAGAGAGAGAGAGACAGACAGACAGACAGACAGACAGACAGACAGAGAGAGAGAGAGAGAGAGAGAGAGAGAGAGAGAGAGAGAGAGAGAGAGAGAGAGAGAGAGAGAGAGAGAGAGAGAGAGAGAGAGAGAGAGAGAGAGAGAGAGAGAGAGAGAGAGAGAGAGAGAGAGAGAGAGAGAGAGAGAGAGAGAGAGAGAGAGAGAATGTTGGGAAGAAATTATAAATTTCATGAGAAAGAAACAGATTAAAAGAGAGAAGCATCAGGACAAAATTATCGACAAAATTAAATTTAAAGCGACTGAAGACAAGAGCCGTTTTCATGCAGGAATGTTAATGACTTAATGTTAACGAAAACAGCAGCTGCAAAAAAATGGAGTCAAAATAAGGTCTGTTTAATTATTTTCAAATAAAACCGGATAAGCGAGTAAGAGGGAATTCAACGGATCATCTCTATGGATCTTTTCACAAACGACTTATCTGCTGGGCAAACAACTCACTCAGAAGACGGGGGTTTTTCGTA
Organism: Elysia crispata; assembly: GCA_033675545.1. Classification (NCBI taxonomy): domain Eukaryota; kingdom Metazoa; phylum Mollusca; class Gastropoda; family Plakobranchidae; genus Elysia; species Elysia crispata. The sequence goes on along the minus strand of JAWDGP010007891.1, from coordinate 7,748 downwards.
GACCACATCTCCCAGGGTAAAACACATTTACAAGCAAGCATATCACGATCAGGCAAAATCTAAAAAGTAAACTTCAAGAACTTACAGTTCATGGAACGGAATTTAGGATTATCCCTTTAGACACATAATTTCAATATCTTTATTCCTACGAAAATCAGATTTATATCCATATCTATCACTAGTATAGTTCACTACGTAATACCTAAAATTTAATAGTCCTTCCACAAACTTTGCTCCATTAACTGTCGGTTATGTCTATGACAGTGGATCCATACCTCACTACACTAAACCTAAGTTTTTACTGTCCCTCCATAATTCTCTCTGTCCTATACACCGACAATCACATCTCCTCCTATCTTATTAAGCTAGACCGCAGTTTTTACTGTCCCTCCATAAATCTCTCTGTCCCATACACCGACAATCACATCTCCTCCTATCTCACTAAGCTAGACCGCAGTTTTTACTGTCCCTCCATAAATCTCTCTGTCCCATACACCGACAATCACATCTCCTCCTATCTCCTATCTCACTAAGCTAGACCGCAATTTTTACTGTCCCTCCATAAATCTCTCTGTCCCATACACCGACAATCACATCTGCTCCTATCTCCTAGCTCATTAAGCTAGACCGCAGTTTTTACTGTCCCTCCATAAATCTCTCTGTCCCATACACCGACAATCACATCTCCTCCTATCTCCTATCTCACTAAGCTAGACCGCAATTTTACTGTCCCTCCATAAATCTCTCTGTCCTATACACCGACAATCACATCTAACCCAACTCCATTCCTCATTAGTTTAAACCTAAGATTTTACCGTTCCAACATAAACTTCTCAGACCCATAATCTGACAATCACAATCGTTAACTAAACATAGTGCTCTCTTTCTTCCTATTAATCTTCCAAGATTTCTTGAACTTGCATTCAGCAGACTGAAGCCCCCTTCCAGACTGCTCCTACGTTTTTCACTTGTAGATGGTGTGGACGCAAAGACAACCGACACCCATTTGTTACTCAGTATGTCTGATTATGTCTTGCCGTAATATTGAAAAACAAATTTACGATTTATAAAAGGTAGAAGTACTTTAGTTTCCTGTGATAGCACTGCGAGCAAAAGAAGAAGGGTGAACTTAAAAAGGGGGGAAAATTGAATTAAAAATAAAAAAAGATAATGCGTAAGGATGGAGCAGACAGTATGGATAAGTTGAGAATCAACCAATCAGGCGCCGTGCTCTTTAGCGTTGGCAATGATAACATTCCACGCCTCTCTATCCCTCATCGCTCTCAGTGCATCTGTCACTCGTCCAACTTTTAGCCACTTTGTTAGTCCATCCAACATCCTTTCTTGCTATTTTCCCCTTCTGCAGTTTCCATCGATCATCGTTGTATTTTCTTTCCTGTCATCTCATGGCCCAAAGGGGTTGAACGATGTTTAAGTATTCTTTTTATGACTGATCTTGTTATGTCATTTTCACGTAAAATTAAAGGATAAGCGTAGAATATGGCAAATTAAAGCAATAATCCCAGAATAATTTTCTCATGTTTTGTTACTTTTGTTTCTCTATGTCATTTATCGTCATCAACATCATTACCAACAAAAAAAAATTGATGGTAACTATGTAAATAAGAACTCCATAAAGATAGAGGGGTGTGTGAGAGAGGGAAATCGAGAATGTTTGGGTTGGATCAGAGAGGGGTGTGTGAGAGAGGGAAATTCAGGTCTCTATTGGATGAGAGAGAGAGGTGTGTGATGGAGGGAAATCGTGGATGTCTGTGTTTGATGAGAGAGGGGTGTGTGAGGGAAAAAAATCGAGGATGTTTTTGTTGGATGAGAGAGGGGTGTGTAAGGAAGGGAAATCGAGAATGTTTGTAATGGATAAGAGAGGGGTGTGTAAGGAAGGGAAATCGAGAATGTTTGTAATGGATAAGAGAGGGGTGTGTTAGGGAGGGGAATCTAGGATGTCTGGGTAGGATGAGAGAGAGGTGTCTGAAGGAGAGAAATCGAACATATTTATATTGTATAAGAGAAGGGTGTGTGAGAGAGGGGAATTGAGTATGTCTGTGTTGGATGAGACAGGGGTGTGTGAGGGAGGGAAATCGAGAATGTTTCTGGTGGATAAGAGAGGGGTGTGTGAGGAAGGGAAATCAAGAATATCTGGGTTGGATGGGAGATGAGTGTTCGATGGAGGGGAATCTAGGATCACTGTGTTGGATGAGAGAGGGGTGTGTGAGAGAGAGGAATCGAGGAGTTTTGGATTGGATGAAAGAGGGGTGAGTGAGGGAGGGGAATCGAGAATGTCTATGTTGGATCAGAGAGAGGTTTGTGATGGAGGAAAATCGAGAATGTTTATGTGCGATGAGAGAGGGGTGAACGAGTGAGGGAAATCGAGAAAGTCTATAATGGATTAGAGATGGGTGTGTAAGGGGAGGAAAATCGAGAATGTTTGTGGTTGATAAAAGAGGAGTGTGTTAGGGAGGGGAATCTAGGATATCAGGGTTAGATGAGAGAGGAGTGTGTGGGGTAGAGGATTCGAGGTTGTCTCGGTTGGATGAGAGAAGGGTCTGGGAGGGAGGGGGGGGGGAATCGAGAATGTTAGTGTTGCATGAGAGACGGGTTTGTTAGGGAGGAGATTGTAGGATGTGTGTGTTGGATAAGAGAGGGATGAATCAGGGAGGGAAATCGAGAATATCTGGGTTGGGTAGGAGATGTGTGTGCGATGGAGGGGAATCTAGGATTTGGATGAAAGAGGGGTTTGTGAGGAAGGGAAATTGAAAATGTTTGTCTTAGAAGAGAGAGGGGTGTGTAAGGGAGGGGAATCGAGGATATTTGTGTTCGATGGGCGAGGAGTGTGTGAGGGTGGGGAATCTAGGATATTAGTTTTGGATGAGAGAGGGGTGTGTGAGGAAGAGAAACCGAGGATGTTTGTGATTGATGAGAGAGAAGTGTGTGAGGGTGGGGAATCTAGGATGTCTATTTTGGATGAGAGAGGGGTGTGTGAGGGAGGGAAATCGAGAATATCTGCAATGGATGAGAGAAGTTCGTGGAATGGAGGGGAATCAATGATGTCTGTAATGGATGAAAGAGGGGTGTGTGAAGGAGGGGAATCAATGATGTCTCTGTTGGATGAGAGAGGGGTGTGTGAAGGAGGGGAATCAATGATGTCTCTGTTGGATGAGACAGGGGTGTGTGAAGGAGGGGAATCAATGATGTCTCTGTTGGATGAGACAGGGGTGTGTGAAGGAGGGGAATCAATGATGTCTCTGTTGGATGAGACAGGGGTGTGTGAAGGAGGGGAATCAATGATGTCTCTGTTGGATGAGACAGGGGTGTGTGAAGGAGGGGAATCAATGATGTCTCTGTTGGATGAGACAGGGGTGTGTGAAGGAGGGGAATCAATGATGTCTCTGTTGGATGAGACAGGGGTGTGTGAAGGAGGGGAATCAATGATGTCACTGTAGGATGAGACAGGAGTGTGTGAAGTAGGGGAATCAATGATGTCTCTGTTGGATGAGACAGGGGTGTGTGAAGGAGGGGAATCAATGATGTCTCTGTTGGATGAGACAGGGGTGTGTGAAGGAGGGGAATCAATGATGTCTCTGTTGGATGAGACAGGGGTGTGTGAAGGAGGGGAATCAATGATGTCACTGTTGGATGAGACAGGGGTGTGTGAAGGAGGGGAATCAATGATGTCTCTGTTGGATGAGACAGGGGTGAATGAGGGAGGGGAAATGAGTTTGTCTGAGTTGGATAAGACAGAAGTGTGTGAGGGAGGGAAATCAAGAATGTTTTTTTTGGATGGGAGAAGTGTGTGGAATGGAGGGGAATCTAGGATTTCTGTTTTGGATGAGAGAAGGGTGTGTGAGGGAGGGAAACCGAGGATGCTTGTGTTGAATGAGAGAGGAGTGTGTGAGGGAGCGAAATCAAGAATGAATGTGTTGTAAGAGAGACGGATGTATGAGGTAGGGGAATTTAGGATTTCTGGGTTGGATTAGACAGGTGTGAGGGGGGGGGGGAATCGAGGATTTTAGATTGGAAGAGAGATTTGTGAGGGAGGGAAATCTAGAATATTTTTGTTGGATAAGAGAGGGGTGTGTGAGGGAGAGAATCCAGGAGATTTGGTTTATATCAGAGAGGGGTGTCTGAGAGATGTAAATCGAGAATGTTTATGTTGGACGACAGTGCCGTCCATGAGGGGGAGGATTCGAGGATGTCTGAGTAGTATGAGAGAGAGGTATGTGAGGAAGGAAGATCGAGGATATTTGTGGATGAGAGATTGTTTGTGACAGTAAAATCGAGGACGTCTGTGATGGATGAGAGAGGGGTATGTTAGGGATGGCAATAGAGGATGTTTATGTTGGATGAGAGAAGGATGTCTGAGTGAGGGAAGTCCAGGATGTTTGTGTTGGATAAAAGAGAGGAGTGTGTAAGGGAGGCGAATCGAAGATTTCTGGGTTGGATGATAGAGGAGAATTGAGGATGTCTGTGTTGGATTACACAGGTGTGTGTGAGGGAGGTAAATTGGCAATTTTTGTGTTCGATGAGAGACGGATGTGTAAGGTAGAGGAATCCAGGATGTCTGTGTTGGATGAGGGAGGAGTTTTTGAGGGAGGGGAATTGATGATGTTTGTGTTGGATGAGAAACGGTGTTTGAGGGAGGTGAATAGAGGATGTCTTTGTTGAATGAGACAAGGGTGTATGTGGGAGGAAAATAAAGGTTGTCTGTTTTGGATGAGAGAGGGGTGTGAGATGAAGAGGAATCGAGGAGTTCTCAAATCGAGAATGTTTATGTTGGATGAGAGATGGGTGTGTAAGGCAGTGGATTCGAGAATGTCTGGTTTGGATGAGAGAGGGGTGTGTGATTGAGGGAAATCGAAAATGTTTGTGTTGGATGAGAGAGGGGTTTTTGAGGAAGGGAAATTGAGAATGTGTGTTTTGGATGAGGGAGGGGCTTTTGAGGGTGGCAAGTCCAGAATATTTGGTGTGTGAGGAAGGGTAATCGATGATATCTGGGTTGGATCAGACGGGGGTGTGTAAGGGATGGAAATCTGGATTGTTAGTGTTGCATGAGAGAGGGGTGTGTGAGGAAGGGGAATTGACGTTGTCTGTGTTGAATGAGATAGGGGTTATAAGAAAGGGTAATTGAGGTTGTCTGTGTTGAATGAGATAGGGGTTATAAGAAAGGGTAATTGGGGTTGTCTGTGTTGGATGAGAGAAGGGTATGATGTTACAGGCGTGTATCAGGGCGGGAAATCGAGAATGTCTGTTGTGGATGAGAGAGGGGAGTGTGAGGGACGGTAATCGAGGATGTCTTGGTTGGATGAGACGGGGATGTGTATGGGATGGAAATTTGAAATGTTAGTTTTCCACAAGAGAGGGGTGTGTGAGGTAGGGGAATTTAGAATGTATGTTTAGGATGAGAGAGAGAAGTCGAGAATGTTTGTGTTATATGAGAGAGGGTGTGTGAGGGAGGAAAATTGAGAATGTTTGTGTTCGATTAGAGAGGGGTGTGGGAGGGAGGGTAAATAAGGGTATTTGTGTTGGATAAGAGAAAGGTATGCGATCGTGAGGGCAACTTAGGCTGTCTGTATTGGAAGAGAGAGCGATATGTCAGGGAGGGAAACCTTTGATTTTTTGTGTAAGGTCAGAGAGGGGGGTTGGAGGAAGCGGAATTATGGATGTTTGTGTTCAATAGGAGAGGGGTGTGTGAGGGAGGAATTCGAGGAGGTCTGGGTTTGGTGAGAGAGTGGTGGGTGAGGGAGGGAAATTTAGGATGATTATCTTGGATGATAGAGGGGTGTGAGGGAGGAAATCGAGGAGGTCTGGGTTTGGTGAGAGAGTGGTGTGTGAGGGAGGAAAATCAAGGATGGTTATGTTGGATGAGAGAGGGGTGTGTGAGGGAGGAAAATCAAGAATGGTTATGTTGGATGAGAGAGGGGTATGTGGGGGAGGAAAATCAAGGATGGTTATGTTGGATGAGAGAGGGGTGTGTGAGGGAGGAAAATCAAGGATGGTTATGTTGGATGAGAGAGGGGTGTGTGAGGGAGGAAAATCAAGGATAATTATCTTGGATGAGAGAGGGGTGTGTGAGGGACGAAAATCAAGGTTGGTTATGTTGGATGAGAAAGGCCTGTGTGAGGGAGGAAAATCGAGGAAGTCTTTGTTGAATGAGAGAGGGGTGTGTGAGGGAAGGAAATCGAGGAAGTCTTTGTTGAATGAGAGAGGGATGTGTGAGGGAGGGAAATCGAGGAAGCCCTTGTTGAATGAGAGAGGGTGTGTGAGGGAGGGAAATCGAGGAAGCCCTTGTTGAATGAGAGAGGGTGTGTGAGGGAGGGAAATCGAGGAAGCCCTTGTTGAATGAGAGAGGGTGTGTGAGGGAGGGAAATCGAGGATGTTTGTTTTGGATGGGAGAGGGTGTATGAGCGAGGGGAATGATGGATGTTTGTGTTGGATGAGAGAGGGGTGTGTGAAGGAAATTTGTCAAGAGATTGACATATAGGAAAATATGGCAACTTTAATGGACATTGTTAAGGGTTGGGAGGAACTAGGCAGGAGAGGGGAGAGGGGAATTGAAGGCTAATGGTCGAGTGACTGGGAGGTGAAAAAGACAAGTATATATATAACAAATGTTTTTGTTGGATCAGAGAGGAGTGTGTGAGGGAGGCAAATTAAGTATCTCTGTGTTGATTGAGACAAGTGTGTGTGAGGGAGGGAAATCGAGAATGTTTATGTTGGATGAGAGAGGGGTGTTTAAGGGAGGAAAATCTAGAATGCTTGTGTTCGATGACAGAGGTGTGTGTGAGGGAGGGGAATTTCGGATGTCTGATTTGGATGAGAGAGTGGTGTGTAAGGGAGGGATTTCGAAGATGTCTGTGTTGGATGAGAGAGGGGTGTTTCAGGGAGAGAAATTGACGATGTCTTTGTATGATGAGAGAGGGGTGTATGAGGAAGGGAAATGGAGGATATCTGAGAGAAATCAGAGAGAGGTCTGTTTGGGAAGGAAACCAAGAATGTCTGGTTTGGATGACAGAGAGGTTTGTGAGGAAGGGAAATTGAGGAAGTCTATGTGTATGAAAGAAGGGTGTGTGATAAAGTGCAGTTAAGGATGCCTGTATTGGATGAGTGAGGGGGTGTGTGAGGGAGGCGAGGATGTTTGTGTTCGATGAGAGAGAGGTGTGTGAGAAAGTTTATGGTGGATGTGAGAGGGATGTTTGAGGGAGGGAAATCGAGAATATTTGTTCTGGATGAGAGAGGAGTTTGTGAGGGAGGGGAATGGAGGAAATGTGTGTGTTGGATAAGAGAACGATGTATGACGGAGGGTAATCAAGAGTATGTGACTTGGATGAGAGAAGGGTGAGTGAGGGAGGGAGGGAAATCGGGAATGCCTGGGTTCGATGAGAGAGGTGTGTGTGAGGAAAGGGAATCGAGGACATTTGTGTTGTATGAGAAAGGGACGTGTGAGGGAGGAAAATTGAGGATTTCTGTCTTGGATGAGAGAGGAGTATGTGAGGAACGGGAATCAAGAATGTTTGTGTTGGATGAGAGAGGGGTGTGTGAGGGAGGGAGATCGTGGATGTTTGTTATGAATGAGAGATGGATGTGTGAGGGAGGGAAATTGAGGAATTCTGCGTTGGATGAGAGAGGCGTGTGTGAGAGACGGAAATCAAGAATGTTTGTGTTGGATGAGAGAGGGGTGTGTGAGGGAGGGAGATCGTGGATGTTTGTTATGAATGAGAGAGATTGTGAGAAGG
>JAWDGP010007884.1:0-22761 GCA_033675545.1 Elysia crispata | reverse complement strand
TGAATACCACAGAACGACAGAACTACAATTGTTCTTCATTTTGGTAAAATTCGTCTAATTTACCAATTCTGTCGTCCTGCTTAATATTCATGAGGCCTCCCTGGAACTTCAAAGTGCAAGGCAGGTTTCGAGCTAAGAACACTGGCAGCAAACTGAGAGCTAGCATCATGTCTTTGAATTGGGCCTGTTGTAAAACATAGCAAAAGTTCTTCCTCTAGACCATCTTGCAGTTTGCAGAACCAGTGAAATATCCGTGCTGCGCACTGCAGCAGAAGACGCCGCAGCCCTGTGCTATGCTGTTTGAAAAACCTCTGTATCAATTCCTGATTGATCATGAGGATAAAGCTTAATCCACCTTGCTAGTGTGTCCTTCGGTCACACCGCCATTGAGGGGAGTGAGTACTCGGTGAACAGTTTTGTAGACGAACGTCCATTTGTCTCTGTGCGTTTTAAATAATGTCGGAGACAAGTAAAGACGCATAACCGTCTGTCTTCTCCGATATGCGTTGAGGGTTATGACCGATGTTGGAGACTTAGGTGAAGCAGTCTTGAGGAGCGTGTTGATAAGCGGAACATAGCTTTATGTTGTGTAAGTTGCATGTGAGCAATGTCAAAGGCAAGGAGAGTCTGGCAGGGCTGTCCCGCGGTTAACGCTGTGCAGGCACGTCACAAGTTTGGCGCTTAACATTATGCAAGTTGAGTTCCACTGCCGGCAGCGTTCTTAAGCAATTTAACCCAATAGAAACGTCCCATATGTAGGTGTAACGCGGAGTGCTCCTGGCCTCAAGTTGAACACGCCTCTCATGAACCGACACACAAGGGGATGCGATCCTGTAGAGTTAATGCCAGACACAGCTGTCCTTGCCGTATTAATAGCGCTAAACCATAGCCACTGTTGTACATATCGGTCAAGAAATTTACAGTTATTGTTTCTGTAGGTGTCCAAGAGTTCTGATCCATGGCGCTGGCAAAAGGCCTCATACCGTTTGAGGTATGTATTGTATTGCGTCCGAGTTTTCTTATGCCAGCTGTTCATTATGTTTTTCAAGGCGTTTCGAGAAACGCCAGATCTTCTTTATTTTTTGTCCTGATGAGATGCAAGCCGATCAGATGAAGCTTTGAGGAGAAAGGGTGAAATGTCTCCAGGTCCGAGGGAAGGTATAAAAGTGTCTTCGATGGCTTGAGATGAACTGTTTCTCTGACAGACATCTTGATCATTTTGGGAATTCAGCTTTGTGTTTTCCATTGTGGGACCACTACAGTAGCGCCTTTCCTGTGCAGTCCTCCTAAAAGCTTCTTTAGTACCCTAGATATAAGGTTGAAAGGCGGGAATATGTAAACGTATTCATTCCAAACATGGAAAAAGCGCATTAACAGCCACAATCGCGTTATTAGGATCAGGATACAGGAACATATATCGCGGGAGTTGATGGTTGGTGCGGGAAGCACATAAATCTATATGGCAGGTGTGCCAAATGAGGAACAAAGTTGTGCGAACAAAGCCTTGTTCAGAGACCATTCAGTGTGAATGGACGTTTTTCTGCTGTAGCTATCAGCGGCACTGTTATCTTTTACCTGCGATGTGACATGCCGAGAGCCAAATAGAACGAGCTTTGCACCATAGAAGCAGTTCCTGAGTAATGCATTGCAAGTTGCGAAAGAATGTGTCCCACCCTATGTGGTTGATATACGACACTGCTGTCGTATTGTCTATTTCTATTCTAATGTGGCAGTGATGGAGATCGCGACATAGCGATTAAATTCCTGAACAAGGCCGCCTTTAACTTCAAGCACATTTATGTGGTCTTTACGTTCGCCATCACTCCACATACCATGAGTTGCTGCGCCATTCCATTATCGAGCCCCAAGCATTATCCTCATGCATCTGATTTACAGACAGCGTATGGTGGCTCTAAGATTAATTTCTTTCCGCTATGAAGACCTTCCTCTAACCACCAGTGTAACTCGTCTATTGCCGCACTATGATAAAGACGTTTGGCGAGCAAAATCATATGTTTTTCCCAAAGCAGTAATTTTAAGGACTCTAAGCTTCTATAAAAACAATTGCCCATATTGGAGTGGCAAGAAAACATTCAACTAACGTACCAATCACTTGAGCTAATGCTTATGACCGGAATAGATCGATCTGTGTAAAGTTAAATGTGGAGGAGTATTTCTCGTATGTTTTTCTTCTTATCTGGGCCGAGCGAGACCGCCATAGCCCTAGAGTCGTCCAAATCCCTGATTTTCTGTGAAGGTATTACATTCGATTTCCGAACTTATGTCAAAACCAAACCGTTTAAGCAACGAATTTGCGTACTCAACATTTTGGTGACATTCATCAAAGCTTAGATCCCTGAATATAAACGTCATCAATATACAAGCTGCACAAAAATGCCTTGCTCATGAAGGTGAGAAACTATTGGTTTTGTAAGCTTTGTAAAAATTCGGGGACTGTCCCTGTACCCTTGTGACAAAACAAAATATTTGTAGAGTTTCTCATTAACTGTAAACTTCAAATATTCCGTGTAATCTGGGTGTATGGGAGAAGAATGATAGGCATCCTCCATACCTATGCTAGCCATAAAGCAATTGTGTTCAATTAGCGTTAAACACAGGATTCAAGGGAGTCCATTTTAAAATGTATATATTGAACATGATGCTTGAGTTCTTTAACGTTGAGGATCATCTTATACTGTTTTACTCCGTCCCCTATATCCCTCTTTTGCACGCAAGAAAACAGTGTTTACATAATCATTATCCTCTCGATCATACTTCACTATCACCCCATCACGGAGAAAGTCTTTAATCATACACTGTAGTGCCGCCATTTCCTCTCGTCGTAAAGGCAACGGGTGAGGGAAAGTCACGAAGTTTATTTTACAACCTGTACATGTAACGCTGTCTAAGACAAAAGAATCAGATGTATATTCCCGCCATACATTTATAAAATGTTTGATCCGCCCCCCTTTTTTAACTCCCTGAGTGCCAATTGCAATGCTTGCAGTTACCTTTATTTTTTCCTAGCAAACGTCTTCTTTTGTTGCCAAAAGGGGGCGTGGCGCTGTGGAACTTGCGGGGCATTGCACCTTCCCTTCGTTCATCAAGACTGGCGTTGTCCTAAAAAAGGAAACCTTTTGTTGCCGTGTTTAAAGGGCTCGAAACAGTGAGTTGACCTGGAAACCCTCAATGTGTCATTCATTTCCTTTAACTTGTCGGAGATATTCGGGCCAAAAAAGAAGCCGGTGACAGAGTAGGACCCGTGACAAAGGGAGTTATACTCCTCTTTAATCTCGCCACGAAACAATTGTCGGCGAACGACATCGAGAGCATGTGAGGCGTTGGAGAGCAGGGCGACCCCATCTGAGAGTTTTTCCTTGACGTCCTCATTTTGACTCTGTTGAATAACTGTCTCAAAGGCGAAAGCGACCGCGTTAATTCCAGAGATCAAGGATTGTTGGACAGTTTGCAGAGACGTGTCTCTGAAACGCGCTCGGGCACTAACATGTCTGAAAACCTCCGGGTTACACCCCAAGACACTCAGTTTAGGACAGTTAGATGGCTGAGTGTACTTACCTGATATTTTGTTCATCACCTCTTTAGCAAGACACTCTGACAATATTTTTTCTATGCCCTTGCCAATATTGGTATTGAGAAAGACCGCTGAGGGTGCATTGGTGCCTGCAACATCGGCAAAATAAGAAAATTCGGTGGATTCCATCTCCGAGGGATAGCACTGGAGGGCGTCTATGTGAGACCGAGAATTAGTGGTTAAAATTTCCTCTGACGTGTGATCTTTGGAGGTAGAGGCCAACTCCGAGGGATGGCTCTTTGAATTGGGTGCCAACTCCGAGGGATGGCTCTTTGAATTGGGTGCCAACTCCGAGGGATGGCTTAGTAAATTGTGTGCCAACTCCGAGGGATGGCTTTGTGATTTGTGTGCCAACTCCGAGGGATGGCTTTGTGATTTGTGTGCCAACTCCGAGGGATGGCTTTGTGATTTGTGTGCCAACTCCGAGGGATGGCTTTGTGATTTGTGTGCCAACTCCGAGGGATGGCTTTGTGATTTGTGTGCCAACTCCGAGGGATGGCTTTGTGATTTGTGTGCCAACTCCGAGGGATGGCTTTGTTAATTGTGTGCCAACTCCGAGGGATGGCTTTGTTAATTGTGTGCCAACTCCGAGGGATGGCTTTGTGATTTGTGTGCCAACTCCGAGTGATGGCTTTGTGATTTGTGTGCCAACTCCGAGGGATGGCTTTGTGATTTGTGTGCCAACTCCGAGGGATGGCTTTGTGATTTGTGTGCCAACTCCGAGGGATGGCTTTGTGATTTGTGTGCCAACTCCGAGGGATGGCTTTGTGATTTGTGCACCAACTCCGAGGGATGGCTTTGTAAATTGGGTGCCAACTCCGAGGGATGGCTTTGTGATTTGTGTGCCAACTCCGAGGGATGGCTTTGTTAATTGTGTGCCAACTCCGAGGGATGGCTTTGTTAATTGTGTGCCAACTCCGAGGGATGGCTTTGTTAATTGTGTGCCAACTCCGAGTGATGGCTTTGTGATTTGTGTGCCAACTCCGAGGGATGGCTTTGTGATTTGTGTGCCAACTCCGAGTGATGACTTTGTCAATTGTGTACCAACTCCGAGGGATGGCTTTGTTAATTGTGTGCCAACTCCGAGGGATGGCTTTGTGATTTGTGTGCCAACTCCGAGGGATGGCTTTGTGATTTGTGTGCCAACTCCGAGTGATGACTTTGTCAATTGTGTGCTAACTCCGAGGGATGGCTTTGTGATTTGTGTGCCAACTCCGAGTGATGACTTTGTCAATTGTGTGCCAACTCCGAGCGCTCATTAGACATTATCTCCAATGGAAATGGATCTAAAGGTTGGAATATGGTGCATCATGTAATGGGTCGTTCCCCGCCTCTACGCTTTCATTATAAGCGTCGCACGATGATTTTTAGTTCCGTTACAATGGGTACCAGACCCATTAGCGTTTCAAGCTGGTTTCGCACAATGGACAAAGTATCAGGATCATTATGGAGACCTCTCTCCCAGGTGCTGGCATCGGTGCAAGACTGGCCCTCCCTCTCTCTTTTTGTCGCGCGGGGCAGAACATCGTTTAGTGCCGATTCTGGTTTGTTTTGATGTCGCGCGAGACGAGCGATGGGAAACATACTTCCCCACTGCAGAGTAGGTACGAGATTCTGATATGGTCAGAGATCCTTGAGGGCTTCTCCGATTTCCGTACCGAACAATGGACGCCAGCGGGTTCCATAGCACTAAAGTGTACAGAGTCAACGAACTTTTTTGTCTCATTCTGAGGACCGTCAGAGGTCAGGGTATTTTTAGTACAAGGAGCGTCCGAAGTTTCTTTGTCCGCCATATTGAAAATGTATATTTTGCACACTACGAAGAAATTGAAATAACCGTATACAACTGAAAACAGAAGGGCCATGTGCCAGTAATGGCGGGTTCGGAAAAACAAACCAAATAATAATTGAAGCACTAAGATAGTCCGTCAGTGAAACTTGGAAACCAACACAAAAACCGAAGGGTGATATCAGCGGCGGGCGGCAGTATAAGTAAAAGCTAGCCAATAAGTTTCTGATTAATTTAAGAAAGTTGGTAGGAGAAATCTGCCGTTGAGCGGATAGAAACGACTGCTCAACTTCACAAGCACTTTCACACGGTAGAAAGCACAATGCTAGAGCTAGGTTATGGGATAAAAAACAAAAATTTGGCATAAAACACAGAGCTCAGTAATCCGTGGATCTCATGCGAGAAGCCGCACACAAAGTGACGCATGCGTGAAGAGCACATTCCTTCCAGGTGAGGCCTCATGAATATTAAGCAGGACGACAGAATTTATATGAAAACGTACAAAATTTTAAGAAAATGCATCGCAAGTAAACCGCATGAAGAAAGTGTGTCACTGTTAACTAAATGAATCAGGAGAGATTGAACTTTGCCTGGCAAGGTAACGTCGCCAGGAACTGGCTTCAAGCCCTAACGGTGTTAAGACCCGTAAAACGGTCAAGGTCCACATACTATGACGGCCCGCGCCGGTCGACATTGTATGCTTTGGGTCTGATGAGGCCCACTCACATAAAACACCGGGATGCGCACTTGTGTGCATCACTTTGGTGCTTGGATGCTGGCAGGGATTTTTGTCGTGGGTTGTGTGATAAGCACAACCTGCTCAGAGGTACCGGCGACTTGGGTACTTCGTCGATGTGGTGTCGGTGGGCCGGCTATCCTGAGAGTGTCTATATGGCGGAGGTTCAGAGCTGAAACCCTTCACCCCCTGCAATCTTTTGACATATTTCCCTTTATAGGGAGCTGAATGTTTTTCTTTACAGGGAGATGTATTTTTTTTACTATGAAAGGGGTATTATCCATTAAATATGCAACACTCTTCTTTTTATTTGTTATCTTTCACGGGAGAGGAATTTCACATTAAATTTCCATTACTCCACTAACGCATTGTCCACTTGTGACTGGCACGTCATATATCTACTTACCAGTTCGAAAATAGTGATAGACTCTGTTTCGATGAGACTGTAAGTAAATAGCCACACATCGAGAAAAAAATTAGTAATAAACTGATATAAACACAGACATAAAGGTTAAATCAATGTATGAAAAGTATAGGAAGAGAGGCAAAGAAGAAAGATATAGCGAAAGTAAAAATAGAATGAAAGTGGAAAAGACAAAAAAATGGAAGAGAACAAAGGAAGTGAGTCATACAGTTAGAGAGAAAGGTAATGTATTGACATAGATAAAAAGCAAAAGAAAAAAAAACGATTATGTTAAAGAGTGGGAACAGACGCAAAAAAAAAAAAAAGAGAGAGAGCGAAAGAAGCAGAGAGTGAAAGATTAAGAAAACAAGAGAGAAAAGTAAGAAATTGTGATACACAGATACATATTGTCATAAACAAAGACATGAATATGTGAAAAATATAAAAACTGAGGGAAGTGAGACAAAGAAGAAAAAGAGAGAGACAAAGAAAAAAAAGAGTTCGACAAAGTTGTTGAATGCACATAGATATGAGAGAGAGAGAGAGAGAGAGAGAGAGAGAGAGAGAGAGAGAGAGAGAGACAGAGAGAGAGAGAGAGAGAGAGAGAGAGAGAGAGAGAGATCGAAAGAGGAAGAACCAGAAAGATATAGAAGGAAATGCGAAACAGTTACAGAGGAAGACCGATTCATATACTGATTTAGATACGCACACAAAGATTAAAAAAAATAATCAAAAAAGAGAGAAGACGCACGAGAGAGAGAGAGAGAGAGAGAGAGAGAGAGAGAGAGAGAGAGAGAGAGAGAGAGATAAAGAGAGAGAGAATGGCAAAATAAGAAAGAGGATAAAGAATAAGTGACTTGCAGTTAAATACAAAGAATGAGTAATACACTGACATACACATAGGTAAAAAGACGACAAAATGATTCTATAATGATAGAAGACTTGATATAGAGGTAGAGAGAGAGAGAGAGAGAGAGAGAGAGAGAGAGAGAGAGAGAGAGGGAGAGAGAGAGACAGACAGACAGACAGACATTTACACAGAGACAGAGATGTAGGAATAGAGAGAATAAGACTCTAAGAGGTTAGAGGTACTGAAAGATAGAAAGTATGAAAGAGGAAACAAGGAAGAGAAGAAAGAAAGGGAAAAAAAAAAGTAGAATTTTACAAACATTTATAGAAAACCGCAAAGCCAAATCCTTGTAAACCACACGCTTAGCGATCCTTTTACCCTCACACGGTCCATCACACAGCGATGCAGCTTATCTCCCCTTCTTTATGTCCTCTCCATAGAGCCGTTACTAGGATATATAAGACAAAAAATAACGGGCATTGATATACCGGGTCAAAAAAAGCAGAAGGTTGCGGCTTATGCCGATGACGCGACTTTCTTTGTTAAAACAAATTATGAAATACGGCAAATCATAGATGCATCCACTCTTTTCGGTAAGAGTAGTGGATCCAAATTAAACCTAGAGAAAGCAGTAGCAATGGGACACGGGAAATGGAAAAACAAAGCCGACTACCCTTTCAGAATCGAAGGGAAAAACGAAATTAAAATTTACGGCATCGCCTTCACCAATAGACCAGAACAGACACCGAAGAAAACTTGGGAAAAACTCGCCTCACAAACCCGATCTCTCTTAGCTTACTACAAACGGCTCCAAACCACAATCCTCTGTAGATCATATATCGTCAACACCATGGTGCTATCCAAACTCATCTATCCCTACACCATCTTAAACATTCCCGGCTACTACCTCAAAGAGATAAATAAAGAAATTAAAACTTTTATGTAAACGGATGGAAAGTTTGATGATGTCTGTTGAAGTGATTTTATGTAAATGTTTTTAATTCGATAATTTTATTGGCCATTTGTTTATTGGCGCGAAGTTGATTCTCCACCTTTTTGGTGCTTTATTTCTTTAAAAACCTATGTCGACCTTGCCTCCTCGATAGTTTTTTTTTTCTTTTTTTTAATTACCCGGTATCGTTATTCTTTTTTCCAAAGCATTTTTCGCTTGGTTTTCAGCATCTATCTCTAAAGAAGACAGGACGGGAAGGAGGGAGTAAGGAACAGAGAAAGAAAGACAGAAAGACATAATGACATACAGACATGTTGACAAACGGATAGAGGCGAAGAGAGGCAGATACTAAGATTCAGTTAAGGAGAGAGAGAGAGAGAGAGAGAGAGAGAGAGAGAGAGAGAGAGAGAGAGAGAGAGAGAGAGAGAGAGAGAGAGAGAGAGAGAAAGTTCAGAATTGCATAGTACAGTGGAATCAGGGACACAAAAGAAGAGAGAGATGAAAAGCGAAATAAGGTGGGGAGAAAAGAGATTTCCTCCCAGTAACATTTCTAATATTTTCTTGAAGCCGCCTAGATCTTTCGTTACTCTGAATGCTCCAATCTATTACCTCATTTTTAACAACAATTACAACTCTTTGAAATCGGCAAGTTTAACGGCTGTTTAATTTGTCAATTCAATCTGCGTAAAATCTCGAAGGTTCAAACGCAGATCCCTGCAACTGGCTTTTGATGTGCTCCACAAAAGTGGCTTTCCTTGACGGTGAAATGCACAAGGGGTTTAAGATTTTGTTTTACACGTTATCATTAACCAGAGAGAAACTCTGATCCGATTAACAATTCCAGGTACTTGTGGAATCATTTGAATTCATTACCTTTGAAAAGACTTGCATGGACTTAAATGGTAACAACAGGGTACACTCATAGTAAGTTTGTTTAAATTTAGCAGTAAAGGATTTAGGTGCAATAAAAATTAAGTTAGTGCCAATAACGTACACATTACGCCATGTGCATTTTTTAAGAAATCAATACGATCGTAATCAACATCGACTCTTGATCGCTTTCATTAATTCTAATATGCAGAGATAATGATATTAGTCATACCGCAATTATAGATGACAGATCGTTGTAGCTTCAAAGTTCATTCAGTTTTTTCATCATTTCAAATCTTATCTGAGATCCTTTCTCAGACAGAGATTGAGAAATGATTAAAATAGTAGCTGTCAAGTGAAGGGTTTCCTGGGGACAGTAAACCTCAAAAAATGGATACGGATATTAAAACCAGAACAATGCCGAAACACCCGAAAAAATAAAGATTAAAAGAAAAACCACCTAGTTAAGGACTGGATAAGTGCTGGGGCAAACTTGCTTCATATCTTAAACTACTTTTTCTGCATCTCACGGCGGTATTCAAGAGAGAAAATTGTCATGCTGGAATGTTAGTAAAGCAATTCTGAACTCTCTGAGCGTAACTGTCAGTCATTTGTCCGACTTGCTAGAAATAATAAGTGGTGAACTCACACGATGTCCCTAAGATTAATTTAGTACTTACAAAGCATGAATTTTAATAGGCTTCGTTAGGTTGGTCCAAGATTATGCATTTAGTTGGACAACCAAAATTTGAAGATAACGAAGTGCACTCGTATGAACCTTCCATGGATTTTTGTTCGAGCTATCCAAAAGCAGAACCATATTCCACCTTTATCCGCCCACTCGAATGGCGTAGACAGTTTGGGCTTATATTTACATCCATGCATTGTACATCAGGAGGCAGATGGATTAGGCGAGGGGATAGTTTACATAAAAGAGATCGGTGCGAATGGATGGGCTCACAAGACGAAACGGAGATTCAAGGGTGGCTAATCGTTTTGTCTGCCTCATCATTTAGCGCCCAGTCGCTTTCAACTCATCGAATTACTTATCACAGTGTAGTTTCCACAATCGTGTAGGTCTCCCTCATATCAATTCTAGCTATTTTATGCAAATGGCTTTACATATTTTCTAGAAGCACTTTTTTAACAACATAGTTCTTTATCGCGGAGATTTTTTTTGCCCCCCCAAATCCCTGTTCTTGTCGTTTTCGATTTCCGATTACCGTAACCCTCTTCGTGTCTGGAGCATCTCCCCCAGTCTGTTTTCCAAGATTCTAATGTTCTCTGCTTGCAACAATGACTACACACCCGATATTATGACTGTGATTCTTACTCGTTATTTCAATATTTCGGAATGAACCGAAAGAGTCATGTGATTCTATAGGTCAATTTTATGTGTCGCAGTCTTTCGTACAATATTACACTGGATCCAGATCAACTTTTAGACATTCTGGAAATATTTTTAAGAGAAATATCCGTAACATCTCATTTTAAATATTGCTGTGGTGTTGTGGTGCTTGCAGGTCGATGAGGAAACACAAAAGCTAATCTCTAAAGGAAAATTTGCCTATCGCATCAGGAAAAGGTTCGCATCTTTAGCGAGTTATCAAAAGAATCCACTTTAGGACGATATGAGCTGAAATTTCTTTTACGGAATTTAATAACACAAATCTGTTTTCCGAAACGCATTGAAACTAACATTGAAATTACCTCCATTATTATTTGAAGTTCTTGAAGTTTTGGATTGGAAATTTTGTCAAAACACGAACTGATCTCATAGAGTCCACTGAAAAAAATGCTGATGTCGGATTTGGCATTGATGTTTCCATATTCAACCCTAATTCAGTTCGGGCAGCTCCGTATAGTAAAGCGGGGGCAGAAGTTATCCGTTGCGACCATCCTTGGATGGCAACAAAACTCATATAAAAAGTTGTATAACACGTCAGGTATAACTAACTCAGGTGATCTATCAAGGAATCTGGATCCGGGGAAGTCTAATAGAAAGGCGACCATTCCTTATTTTGATTTTTTTTTTTAGCTGAGGTGAGTGAAATGATCACTTTTAAACTTCTCCGAAACAAAGCATAAAAAATTAATGAGTAAGAACTTATGATGAAACAAGCTCCAGTGCCAATCTAACGAGTTGCTTGAAGTGGGAAGGATTTGAACAGCTCTTCCCTCCCAGTCCTTTTATCCTTTTCAGTAATTCTTACGGCGTCTCTAGGTACGCCTTAAATATGACCCAGGTAGCTTTGATCTATCATGATTTTTACGCCCAAATGACGTATTGCCTTTATCTTGAAAGTTATAGACATTTCTATAAAAAACTCAAAGAAGCAAAGTTGTAGTAGTAGACGCTTTGTTGAAGATATGCAATTTTTAATATAAGCACTTTAGTATGTGAAGCAGAAGGTTATTGCCCTTGATTGATTACGCAATATTTGAACGGAGTTATTAATATTTTACTCTAAAATAATAATCATATTTTGGATACATTTAAAGGGAAAAAAACATTGCACAATAATCTTTTAATTTAGGATAAAAGCTTAAATAAGATGTTTATTCTTCATTCTAGCCAGAAATTGCCCCTTGATACGTAAAATAACACGAAAAAAAAAAACATCTTTTTCAAAGCGCTCATAAAGTCAAAACATATCTTTATTACTGAACAAATTTTTGTTCCTTAAAGGATTATATGTTGTAAGAGTATATTATGATGAATATCAGACCCCGTACTATTTGGAAGTACTCCACAGACTCATAAATGCTTATCCATTAAGAACTACATGTAATGTTTCTTTTAGTCTGAAATTGCTTCCTATCCACCAGGGTTATTGTTTGGGAATGTGTTCAAAATTATTTGTATCCTTCGTATTTATTATACTGGGTACCCTTTATGAAAACTACATAAACACAAAAATATAAGTAAAAAAAAAACCAAACAAAAATATAAAGAAGTCACGCCACTCTCTGCTAATAAGTTCAACTACTCAAGAATGAGACTTGTGAATGAATTAAAAAAACAATTAATGTAAGAGGATTTCCTATTTTTCTTGTCAATATATTTGTTAAGTTTCTAATTTTCATGAAAAATTGTCAAGTCAAAAATGAACAAAGGAAATAACTGATAAACAAACAATGAACTGCAACTCTTTAACAAATTCCACAACACTGATCATGTATCAAAGATTTTAAAAAATAAAGAACTATACATGAGAAGAGCCGATTTATTGAAAATTATGTTCCATCATGAAAATCAAAATAACTTATTGGTATACTTTATTTTAGACAATATTGCTCTCTTTATCTTAAAAACAAGCATTTTGCTCGTACATTAGTTCTTTCCAAGCAGTGGACATATAATTCAAACAAGAGGAGATGTATGTCATAGGCCAGAAATAAAAGCTAGAAATCATTATGATAATCCTTCCATCCAATTTGATATTTCCGCTTCCTTTAAAAAAATTGCAAAGAATGGGCCTTTTTGTAAACATTTGCTAGGATTATAGCATGAAAAATTTACAACTCCTATTTAAAATATGACTTTATGAAGTACACATTTATTTAAAATCAACTGAGATTGAACTATGCATGTACACCAAACTGGTCACTTAAGTATTTTTTTCATACAACTTGCATCCACCAAGAATAAAATTTCATTCATAATAATATAAAAGCATCAGATGCATTTCAACTGACCTTTCATCATTCTAATTTGCATTGAGATAAATTGTGTTTAAATTGGGCTTTTCATTGACACCTAAACATGTACTATGTCTTGCATCCCAGATGAAATGAGAAGCCTGGTAGCAACTACTATTTCATGATAAGTCAATTCTTGAAAAACTTCAAATCATATGCATTAAAAAGTCAAAAGTGTTAACAGTAAACTGAAAAAGAATTTTTTCTTCAGGTATCAGAGCACCACCTTAAATTTGAATCATATACTATGCATTTCTGTAAACAATATCAAGAAACATATTTTGTAGATTCAACTAAAGAAAAATCGAACAAATAAAATTAAAATTTCAGCTTCATAACTACAATGTAAATGATTTGTAATATTCAAGCTGAACATTTTCAGCTTCAGATACATGCATGCTCTTTATTAGAGTCATTGACTTTTTCAATTTGTATCTCATACTGCTTTTTATCTTTTGCTCCTCCTCGTGCTCCTGCTTTAAGTTGTCCCAACAATTCTTTACCAGTAATTTCTGCTTCAAGCAATAGGCTGCCAATTTTTCAGCATCTGTCTTTAGCCTGGCACGGTATTCTGCCTGATGCTTGGCTTTTGGATGTTTTCTTTGGACGAACAAGCTTCTTTTTCTTTGGCCATAAATTCATGAAAAATTGTTCACTGAAAAAGAAAAAAAAAGAGACCATTGAAGGGTACCATTCTAAATAGCTTAAAGTGTATTCTCAAGATAAATCTAAAATCATGCAAAGCAATAGCAATTCTAGAGACGAAAATCAGGATTAGATTCTTTTTAGCCTGTTGACTAATAACACTTGAGCAGAAACTGAAACAACGACAAAAAAGGAGTCAAGTCTACATAATTTCTCCTCCAAGTGATGTTTCTTTATTCTTTGTTTTTTTTTTCTTTATAAAAAAGAAATGGAAAATTCTGTGCATGACGGGATTTTATAGTAATTAAATTGACCTTTTAATTTTATGTGGTGCTCTTTCTATAGGTGGAGTAGAGCTGTTTAGATTGTGAAACTTCTAAAATGGATAACTATCATAAATGATGCTAACAAATACCAGTAATAACTGCTACACTTAACAAGAATAGATGGAAGCGAAAAAAATCCTTGATCTCTTGATTACTAGTGCTAAAGACAAAAATTTTTGTTTGTCAAAAAGGTAAATGTACTAGTCTTCCTAATATCTAGACAAAAAATAAAGGCTGAATAATTATTCAAGAGAAAAATTTGAATAAAATTGTTACCAGCACTGGTAACCGCTTTAAAGGGTTTGTATTATTGTCTGCTGCATGCATGATTTATGTCATCTGCCATCTGTAAAATAAAAATAAAAAAAAATGTTCAAATTCTTCTCCTACTTTGGTAAAAGTTGTCCTGGGTGATAAACCATTATTATTAAACATATTGTCCAATTAACAGAGATGCTACATTTCCGAGAATTCCCGGAATTCCGGGTCTGAAAATTTCTCCGGGTGGTGCTCCCATCGAGTGGAAAAAAGCTCCGGGTGAAGCCTTTTTAACTTACAATTATTCGAAACCCGGAAGAAAAAATGCAAATCACGTTGTGGACGAAGCGATCGATCGCCGAGTTTCAGGTCACGTGTTTCCGCCCGCTTTGTCTAAGTTGTGGCGCTTACCTACAGAAAAAACTGCCAATTGAAAACAAGTTACTGCAAGCATTGTCAGCACTGGATCCGATTGCCCATGGCCAAACAGCTGCAGAAGAAGCCATGAAAAAGCTAGCAGAGTACTTTCCAACATTATTTGGCCCAGAAAGAGAGGAGCAATTTACTTCAGAAGTGAGACAATACCATCTTTGTCAAAATCTTTCTCCCTCAGATGAGGTTCAATTGGACCACTGGTGGAACAATGTCATGAAAGAAATTGAAATACCAACACTGTCTTCAGTTGTCAAGGCATGCTTATCCATCTTTTGTGCCCCTGCAGTGGAACAATCATTTTCAATGATGAATCACATCATCACTGCCAAAACCAACAGAATCACATTATCACTGCCAAAACCAACAGGCTTGATATAATAACCACATATGCAGCATATCAAGGCATTAAATACCACCTTCTAGCAAGAAAGATTAGTTCAATAGAGATGTTTAGAAGAACAGATATTGTGTTTAGCCCTGTAGATAAGGCCATGGTGTTTCATATCCAAACTGCCAGGAGAAGAGCAATGATGAATACAAGCCAAGGCCCCCTTGCAAAGAAAACAACAGCACACAAGAAGGCAGAGGAACAGATTGCTGCTATCACAAATAACAATAAAAAGAGAGCAGCAGAAGATATCAGTCTCTTGGAGCCACCGGCCCCAAAGAGATTGAAGTAATCTCCACATCCCCCTGTTGTACATAGCTGTAAATAGTGTAAATAGAGGTGAGTAATAGTATTTTGTTAAACTTTATTCCATCTAAATCTTGAGTATTAAATCTTCTACAGGCCCTGGAAAGCCCATTTTAGTAGTTTATAATGACAAAAAGTTCTCAGCTTAATTTGTTTAATTCCAACAACTAATATAATAAACTTTAAGAAATAATATTTGAAAATAAAAACTTAATTTCCAGAAATAGGAACTTGCACTACTTTCAGGAATGGTGGTTGTCTGAGATGATGAAACAGTGCTCTATAGATTAAATCCTTTGAAAGTTTGCACCTAGATCTAGATCTAGATATAGGTTGTAAAAAACCCTCTTAAAGTTTTCAATATTTAAACATTAAAATTAAGTTGCTGTTTTGGCACACTTTATAAAAAAGGAAGCACTCCGACCACTTATTTTCGGGGGCTTTAAGATTATTTTTCAACCCAACTGAATTCCTCGCCATAGTTTAAAAAAAAAAGAGCTAGTTTCTTAGACATGTATTAGATTTTGGTAGATTCAAACACCTAGGTGTATTTGACAGGAAAATCTTATGTTAAGTTAGTAATTTTTAAAACACCCTTAAGACATAAACCTTTGAGTTCAGTTTCCGTTAGGTTTATTTCATGATCGATTTTAGTATCGATTTCATAGTTTGGAAGTCTGTAAAATAATAACCAATTGATCAATCAAAATAAAATTTTGCATGTCTGTTGATTATTTACATTTTAATCAATGTGCCAAATTATAAAGAGAATCATAGTTTAGACATAACGTTATATGGCTCAAATACTGCAGTGACGTATACAGATATGCCTATTTGGCAATGGGTCATATCTCACCCTCTTTCCTCTAGGCATTTGCCTGAATACTAAAGATAATAGAAACCATATGTTGACATATGTGGCTTTTGGTTTTGAGGTGTTTTCAGTATTGAGACAAGAATTAGTCTTTCAGCAGGTTTTTTTTTTCCATTGTGGCTAGCCTGTTGATGTGAACAGTTGATCCTAGTAACACGGAAAATAGGCCTCAGGGCTATACAATCTAAGTGCAAAAACAATCAGAAAATGGGTGTGTCGTGATGAATCCCACTTCTAGTTCTTGAATTTGTTCCGATTCAGACACCAATGATAGTGGAAACGATTATGAAAGATCTAGATCCACACCTACACTTTGGAAAGCGGTAGGATCTGGTAACAATAACACTGATAATGTTATGATTGTAACAGTAACTCAGAAGATGTTACTGTTAGTCTTGATCTAGGCCTAGTTATAGTCAGGATCAGGATAATCCATCAACATATAAATCTAGTGTAGGGAAAAAAGCCAACAAAGGTAGAGGGCATAATTGTGGATAGAGCAGTAAATAGAAAGAGAAAAGGTCTCAACTTTTCTGATTTTTTTTCTATTCTATTAAATAAAAGACACACAAAAAAGAAAAAAAAAGTGCAAACCAAATAACAATATATACACTTTGTGATTTTATCATGACTTTTCAGCCTTTTTAATTTAAAGCCGCTTACCTTCGATCATTCCAATTGTCACAAGATGTTCTGTTTTCTCGTCTAATCATATGGCCAAAAAAGGTTCCCTGGGGTTTACATATTCTATTTATGAGTGATCTTGAAATAACAACTTTACTTAACTGTTTTGTTTGATTGATTTCTTTGAATTCTATGAAATTTGAAGCATTTTCAGTAAGAACCACATTTCTCTCGTCTCCAGTTTCTTTTGTAACTGTTTTGAAATGATTGTCTAGACCACGATTCCATACATCAAGAGGAGCTCGATGTGGCACTCCAGGGCTCTTCTTCTTGATGGATGGAGATGTGTTTTAAGTACTGATTTCATTCTCTGGAAACCAATTTGCCTCCACTATTCTTGGTGCAATTTAAGTGTTGTTCCATCCTTCGCTTAATATTAAAGTACTGTGGCGTTTGGACTATTATATCATGGACAGTAATAAAGGCTAACCTGTGGTGAATGTTTACATTGGGATTGTGAGGAGAGCTCACCACAGAGGCACCGAGGAGATGGAAAGCTGTCAATTCTGATCTAGATCTTGACGCAGTCAGATGAAATGTTAACCATTCAATAAAACAAGCAAAACCTGAGTGTGTCTTGTGTTCTTTATTGAGTTGATAAGTGCTACAGCACCCTAAATGAGTTTAACTCCTGTCTATAAAGATGTTGATCTGTGAACACTCATTGTTACAATTGACAACCATTACTTTTTTCCTTTTGCTGTTCAGTTAAAGATGAATGGATTGTGTGTCTTGGTAAACACTCGTGTCTCAAACTTGAGTGACACAGTTTTCTGATGCCTGCCTTTTATTAGGTATTCCAAACTGAGCTGTTAGCCGACTGGAAAATGGTCGGCCGGGCATGAAAAACGTAGATCTACCCTTTTTTTAAAGTGTTGTGTTATCGTCATTAATAATATTTTTTCAATAAAAACCATATCAAAATGTTGTGTTATTTATCGTCTTTTCTTTTATATAACTTTGGCATGAAAAAATATCCGATAGGTCTATTAAAGAGCGTGTGAAAGGTGTCAGTGTTTTGTAAATTATTGTCCGATTCGCGGCAGCGCCGAGCTCGGCCGATCCGACCTAGCTCTCTTCAAATGACTATCGCTCTTACCACAAGAAAGATATTTTTATACGGTTTGAAACACATTAAAGGGCAGTAATTCTGCTTTCTTTTGATACCACAGTACCACACACAACGAGGCACGCCGTGAAGAAGGATAAGAAACTTCGAGAAGAAGACGAAAATTTAGAATTTTTAATGGTTTCAAGGAACATTTCCCGGCTTGTGTAGTACCAAAAGGAAGGCCATCCATTTTTCTAAAAGAATTCACAAACATCATTTGATTGTGTAACCTGTGGATGCAGCGAAAAGAGTTCAAACGCAGACACTTAGCCCCATTTTAGCCCTTGCCGAGACCCGAAATGACGGCGGGTCAGTCTAGTCAACAGACTCAGTCCGGCATGTGTGGAGAACCCATCGCAGAACGCACTTTGCATCCTCAAACACTCAATGTGGAGGACATTTTATGTGAGTTAATACTACTTTATTTCTTTACAAAAATTGATTTAATTATATTGGCTAATATATGTGTAATAAGAACTATTTTATTTTCTTATCGACTGTTTGTCGGTAAACGGAACAGCCACACTCTCATTCAAGAGTGACCTTCACTACTTTACCTTCGCTGACCTTATGACGTCACGAGAATATTATTTTCTATCGGCTCTTAATTGCAATGGTTCTAAAGATAGTTCTAACTTCTGCATTTCTGTAAAATTTGTAGACAGCTGTTTTTGCGTTTGTTAAGTGTTTACGTTTTGATATGAATCAAATATCTATAGATCTAATTTGATTCAATGTTAAAACAGACACAGTAAATCTTATTTTCTCACAAGGCAGAAGTACTAACACTAATGTTTTAGTCAAGATTGTAGTACATAATTATAGTGTTCTCACTATATAGTTGACTAAATCTAGATCTAAGTAAACTAGTAAAATATACTCACCTTAGTAACTTCAACTTGTCTTGAAGTTGGTTGTCTTGGCTGTGGCAGGAGCAGTGGGAATCATACGTCCACTGCCTGCCAAGATACAAAACCAACTCTCTGTTCCCAAGATTTGCAGCCTCCTTACCTCCTCTCTTGCTCTTGCCACTCCCAGCCAGATATTGTCCTGATCAGATAACCTTTTCACACTTCAGTTCCCCCTCCCTAGATGTTGCTGCCCTCCTGCCTTAGTCTATACTTAGATGTTGCCAATACCACATTCACTACACTCTTCCCCCCTTTAATGGCATTAGCACCCTTTCTTGAAAGTTGTATGAGGCATGTGATACACATTTCTCTTTCTGAATATCTTAAAGGTACTGAATGATACAGGTTGCTTACCCCTCTCCTTGCCTTACCAAACACCTCGGGTTGTGTCTTTATAATGGGTCAATCCCTCAGTGCCGAGATCCTGCACCGTGGAGTCTTCAGATGTCATATGTTATTGTCCAATGACAGTATATATATATCTGTAATACTGTTCATGTTGACTAGCTGCGTTGCACGTGCAGTGTTGCACCACCCACTCGCTGTCTAGCAGCCAGATTCACGTGCAGTATTGCACCACCCACTTGCTGCCTTGCAGCCAGATTCACGTGCGATGTCGCACCACCCACTTGCCGCCTTGCAGCCAGATTCACGTGCAGTGTTGCACCACCCACTTGCTGCCTTGCAGCCAGATTCACGTGCAGTGTTGCACCACCCACTCGCTGCCTTGCAGCCAGATTCACGTGCAGTGTTGCACCACCCACTTGCTGCCTTGCAGCCAGATTCACGTGCAGTGTTGCACCACCCACTCGCTGTCTAGCAGCCAGATTCAGTGCAGTGTTGCACCACCCACTTGCTGCCTTGCAGCCAGATTCATGTGCGATGTCGCACCACCCACTTGCTGCCTTGCAGCCAGATTCACGTGCAGTGTTGCACCACCCACTTGCTGCCTTGCAGCCAGATTCATGTGCGATGTTGCACCTCCCACCTGCCTCCAAGCCTTGAAACTGTTCAAAGATTACTGTCAATTTCCATGTCGAAGAGGTGACCATGATTTGTCTTGATGCCTGACTGAAAGGGGAATTAATGCAGTTTTAATAACATAATCTTGACTAAGGATATGAAATTTTCTTCTTTCCCACGGAGGGTCCTTTTTCTTGCCTCTTTTAGAGCAAGAAGGTGTATTTAGGACTGGGTATAGGACCTCTTGCCCAGTCCTGTCTAGTTTAAAGGTTTTCTGTCGTTGAAGGTTACATGCTTTTC
Organism: Elysia crispata; assembly: GCA_033675545.1. Lineage (NCBI taxonomy): Eukaryota > Metazoa > Mollusca > Gastropoda > Plakobranchidae > Elysia > Elysia crispata. The sequence continues at coordinate 2,666 of JAWDGP010007884.1, read as the reverse complement.
TACATGAGGACAATTTATTTGTTTATGTCCCATCTCCCCACAGTTAAAACAACCTCTTGGTGATGCTGACCTTGATCTTGAAATGCTACAAGCCCTCCCCGATGATGAATTTTGTTCGTGTGAGCACTCCCTGCATAGTTCCTCTAACCCAACCCTATTCACCTCAGTTGCTGTGTGAAGTTCCCCTATTTCTTTCTTCACTCCCCCAATCTCTATGACAAGCTGCTTTATTCTTGACATTATTTTCTCCACTGAATCAGCCACTAAATTCTCCAGCTTACCCAATCGTTGTTCGATGAGTTGAACAGTATCAGTTTTGTTTCCTTCTGCTTGGACACACACTTGAGGCGGAGTGCGTTTACAATTATTTGCCTCTCTCACACATCCTGTGTCTTCTCTAATACTGCCATAAGTTTCAAAGGTCCTATTTTGATGCCCATATCCCACTTGATAAACTTTGGGGTTTGGCTCCCATTGTCCATACAATTCTGGATCTCTCCAATACTCTCTATCAGCATATCCTAGCCCTGTTTTGGATGCTTCAACAATGTGTTGTAACCATTCTATTTGTTCTATTGCCTCCCCCAAGGTTTCAGGTGGTCCCTGTTCATATACTTTCACCCCAGTTCTTCTATCCCTACATCCTAGACAAAAACGCATTACCACCATAACATTCAGTACTTGTGGTGAGCCTTGCCCAGATGTCACTGCCTTCCTTGCTAGATCACACAGCCTATCTGCCCATTCATATAAGGTCTCTTCCCTCTCCTGCACTGCATTCTGCAGCCGTAGGTATGCTATTTCACATCCAATTTCTGCCCTGAACCTAACTTTCATTTGCCGCATCAGATCTCTAAAACTCATGTCTGGATTTGACTCCTGCAAACTCACTGCATAATTCAGTGCCCTTCCCCTTAAAGTGTAGAAAAGCAATCTTTTGCAATCCTGTGGCCCCAAGTCCATATTCTCAATATACATTTCTAACTGGAATGTATAGCTTTTCCATTCCCCTTGAATGACCTCCTCACCACTAAAATAAAGCTGCTTGGGTATGTGTGATCTCCAATGACTTGTCCCACTAGTAGTGCGATAATTATGGGATGTCTTTGTTACCCCACTCTGTCTTCCCAAACCTCTCACTCCATCCTCTCTCCCTACACCATTCAGTCCACCATGTGACTGTGCACCACCAAGAAACTGCACCCCTCCCAGACCAAAGTTATCATCCACCATTTCTGCGTCTCTCTCTCCCACTGGTACCACCCTGATGCTATTCACTGGGTCTTTGCTACTTTCAGAATTGTGTCTATGTGCAGGAAGACACACTTTGTTAGACCAAAAAAAATGTGACAAACACTGAGACATCAGTGTATGCAAATCACCCTCCTCTATCAATTTACCACTCCTTTGTGGGGAAGGAGAAGCTATCCTTTGTTCACCTCCCTGACTCTCCCTTGGTAAAGAATCCAAGTTATCTGCCCCTGAAATCTGATAATCCTCCTCACTCAGTACCTGAGCAGGCTCACTGATTAATGACCTGTCAGTCCCACTCTCCCCCACCTCTCTGTTGGAGAGGCCACCCCTGCTTGACTGCCTCGTATTGTGTCTACCCATCACTGCACTTGGGACACAAGGTGTAAGTTCAGAAATATGTCAATCAACTGAGATTCCTATCAGGACTCTCTGGGAAATGGAGACTCAAAAATGCGTTAGATGAATGCACAGAAGCAATGCTACACCATACCATACAAAGGAAAGGAAAGAGGGGAACTTGGGGCTAAAAACTGAGTCCTTTACAACTGGGAAAAAGGAATGGGGGTAAAAAGGTGGCGGAAATATATCCACGTGGGAAGCCCCTAGACAGAGGAAAAAAACTAGTAAAGCTATTTTTTTTTTTTTTTTTTTGTTGGTTAATGTCATCAAATTAAATAAAATGAAATGACAGAGTAGTTACACCTGCCGCTAGATTGAGCAAGGAAAGAGTTGCACAAATAAGGGGAGTAAAAAAATTTCTGGTGAAGCAAATGTAAATTAATTTGATATCTAATTATTCAAGAGAATGGAATACTGGAAAAAAAAAAAAAAAAAAAAAAATGACGCTGAAACAAGTACCTAGGCCTAACTAACACTAGCACAGTAAAAAACAGTCACAAATATTTATATGGCTGAGTGTAACAGAACTGGATTTCTGAGTCTACTCTATAAGTATTTAAAACAATGGCTCAATACAGAGCCTGAATGCCAGAACTTCTAGATCTGTGGACTAATCTAGATCTAGATCTAAATTCCAAGTAGGAATGAGCTCAGCACTTCTGACACCATTTATAGTGTTCTCACTATATAGTTGACTAAATCTAGATCTAAGTAAACTAGTAAAATATACTCACCTTAGTAACTTCAACTTGTCTTGAAGTTGGTTGTCTTGGCTGTGGCAGGAGCAGTGGGAATCATACGTCCACTGCCTGCCAAGATACAAAACCAACTCTCTGTTCCCAAGATTTGCAGCCTCCTTACCTCCTCTCTTGCTCTTGCCACTCCCAGCCAGATATTGTCCTGATCAGATAACCTTTTCACACTTCAGTTCCCCCTCCCTAGATGTTGCTGCCCTCCTGCCTTAGTCTATACTTAGATGTTGCCAATACCACATTCACTACATAATGCTTAGA
>JAWDGP010007881.1:0-12544 GCA_033675545.1 Elysia crispata | reverse complement strand
TAGAAGCCTCAAGTGCAGATAGCATAATTTCAAATCATGAAATACTGAAAAATGCCTGAAAACACCGACCGACTTTAAAATCATTGGGTCGATTTTAAATTAATAATCGAAATGTATGACAACGTTTTTCATCTTCCTTTTCAAACAATAGTTTTCCCGAAAGAATGCTGTGAATCAAAAAAAAAATGATCTTTGATCTTGCTGTTGGCCGCGAAAATAGAGTAACAGTTTGTGACATATCATACGATGTGAATATGCAGTAAATCTCAAATAAATCTGGTTAAAAGCAAAATCTTCAAAGCAGTGTCTTGGAGCGCTGAAAAATTTGGAGTTCGGAATTTTTAAAGTCAAAGGCGGGGCTAGCTTCCTGGAACATCATGCTTATTCCTTATCGTGCAGCGAGGAAAACGTTGCATTCTTGGATTTCTATACATTGAGGTAACAAAAAGAAACTCTAATTAATTTATACTCTTATCCTTTCTTGTGATTTAAAGCCAAACTGTGTCTGTGTGAGGTCGGGACTATCTAATTATTTAGATTGGTATATAGACCGTTCCATGCTTGAACTATCTAGTTAATTAGGCTGTTATATTGACCGTTTCATGCTTGAAATATCTAGTAAGTTAGGTTGCTATATAAACTGTTTCATGCTTGGACTATCTAGTAAGTTAGGCTGTTATATAGGCCTTTTCATGCATGAACAATCTAGTTAGGTTATTATATTGACCGTTTCATGCCTGAACTATCAAGTTAGTTAGGCCGTTATATAGATCGTTTCATGCCTGAACTATCTAGTTAATTAGACTGTTATATAGACCGTTTCTTGCTTCTTTTTTAGCCTCATTATTTTATCTCTGGATTATTTTCTATACTTCTAAAACTTAAAAAGAGTCTCAATATAAAATTATAACCTTATATCAACTGCTTTCGGTAAAAGATATAAAATTTGGACTTTTAGAGCGAGTTTTCGCTTTTATTTATTTGCACATGAAGTTTTCTAATTCTGCCCTATTTTTGGCCATAGATTGTTTTTCCACAAAACTTTTAAATACCACATTACAATTGTTTAAAATACTTCGAAACTAAAAGCAAAATAGTCAATCATTTTTCCCCTTCAAGATGCGTCTTCCTCGTTTTCTTTAGCAAATGTATCGTTGGCTTTACTCTCCAATCGCTCTACTTTATCGCTAATGCTGATTATAACAGGATTCAAAAATATGTTTGCTTATGTCAACACTCCTAATCTTGTAGATTTCTTTGTTGTTATTTTTTATGTGGAGATTGTCTTTTTTATTCTCTCTTAGCTCTTATTTTTCCTTATTATTCCCATTTTCCTTATTGCTGGTTTGTTTGTATAGTTTTTTCCCCTCCTTTATTACTTGCACACGATTAAAAATGTTCTCAGCCAATGGAGGAATTCGATTAGGTAACCTTCCACCCCCCCACCTTTTTTCCCCGTGCTCCACTCCACCGAAAACATCACGAATCTCACTCCTGAAATGATAGTATCAGTCACACAAACTGTTTCATTATCCCTCTTTTTGATATTTAATGGTTTCTGTATGTAGTCTCATTGTGTACACGTTTATCTTTAAAAAACTATAATATATCAATTTCCATACCTCCACTGTATTTTGATAATTCACATAGTAAGTGTCATGTGGGATAGAGAAAGACAGTAGCTAATATACATGATACTGGCAGCAGCTATGATTTTCCTTGGCAAAGGGGATGCCACTTTATGCACTTTCCATTGCAAAATAGAGGACAAGAAAACTTTCTTATGCTTTGTCAACTAAAACTATTAATATTCTCTTGTATTTGAATCGACAGATGTAAATACGATGAGACATCATTATTTGACTCTAGATCTACGGGTAAAGCGGTGACAACAGCTGCGACATCACCATTATTATTAACAAATCCGATATCAAGATAAATCTTTACACTCGTTAAGACAGATACAATGATGACAGAGACTTCTCCTATGATAGCTGTATTCACTTCCGTCACCAATAGCTCGAAGACAGAGCTTCCTGTTTCACCAATAGTAAGCGACTACGTGTCAAAGATCATTTTATATGTTAACACCTTTTTTCTAACAATGCTCGCTGGAACTTTGGGTACCTTCACCAACACAGCCAACATCTATGTGTACCTGCAAATCGGGTTATCAGGGCCAACAAATATCAGCTTCTTCGCTCTATCGATCTTTAATTTGCTGTGTTGACCCAGCTTACCAACAACTTACCGTTGTCTGCGATGAAATTACTGTCCGGTGCCCTTGTAAGAGAGATTGGGCTTGGGTCATCATTTATCTTGTACCCTTGCATGGGATGCAGTGCCTGGATCACAGCAGTCTGAAGAGAGTTCTGTATGCGCTAAGTAACATGTTTCAAGTGCTGTCGTCTGCTGTTAATATTGTTATGTATTACAGAACGGGCACTAAGTATCGAGAGGTGTTTAACACACTGTTCTATCAGAAAAGGGTTAAAAAAGTCTAAATATAAACTATAAGGTATATGACAAAAAAAAACAATGTTGATTTATACTCTATTTTTATATAAACGGTCATTTGTTGTGATTAAAGATCGTTTCATGTAATACAATTAGTAGAGTTTATGCTTTAATGAAGGCACGTGGCTGGTTTTCAATATGTACTATTAGCGTCATGCCGAAACATACTGCGGCATGTAAGAAATAACGTAACCGACAAAGGATTGCAAGCAGAGTTAAAACCAGAAAATAAACAGTATTAAAAATAATATCTACCTGGACAGTGTTAAACTCTCTGTAGAAATTAAACAAAGTTTTTAAGATTGGTATATATACAAAAATAATGGAATTTTCTGATGATGATGATGATGATAATAATGATTAAAATAATAATAATAATAATAATAATAATAATAATAATAATAATAATAATAATAATAATAATAATAATAATAATAATAATAATAATGAAGATGATGATGGTGATGATGAAGATGATGATGTAACATTAACGGTTTTATGACGATGATGGTCTGAATAAAATAAAGTGTTGAAAAAGATGATGCTCACAAGGTTGAAAATATGGCTATTGTGAAAATGGTGTTGATAATGATAGGATATGCATAATGACAAGTAGAAAAGCGGATTGTTTTAAGCGTAAAATGTCTAATAGAATCTTCCACAAAATGAAATAATACTAGATGCATCTTCTTTATATTGCTTTTTTATATTGCTTATGAATCTAATTAATTTTTTCTCTCTCTGTCTCTCTCTCTTCCTCTCTTTCTCTCGCTGTCTTTCTTTCTCTTTTTCTCTCTTCTCTTCAAAATCAGTTACTCTGGTTATAGAATGGTCTGTTTACCGGGATCTAAGCAATTACAAAAGTCTACAAAGACCTTGAGAAGAAAAATGCAATTGATGTAATTGTCGTTTTTAGTTCTTCAGAGACTGGAATAGCAGTGCAATAAATGATACTAAAACGTAATAGTAATGACTTATACTCCTATCAGACTGGTTCATCGAGGATCAAGATGTTTAAAGTAACTACGTGGAAGTGAAAAACGTCGCGGACAGAAAATTGGTGATACCCAAATATACTATTTAGAGAACCTTTTTTTTATTCTTTGCTTCTCTCGGACCCACATCCCGACAAGGCATAAGTATTGAACCTTATCTTTATTCTTCCAACTTGTTTGGCTCAGAAAAAGATGGGATTAAGATATCCTTATATATGTATATATATATATATATATATATATATATATATATATAAAATGATAAAGCAGGGTATGTTCAAACTCTTGATTCGTACATTAACCAATTAAATGTTTATACAAGTTAAACTAATTATAAACTGCAAGCATAGTTTTCCCTTGAAATGAACAGGTGTGGCAGAAATCTACGTTAAAGAAAACTGTAACGCATTGTGTTGTAATTTGATATATTGCTATTGCTTACCTCACCCTGCAAGGTGTGTAGGTTTGGGTAGCGGATCGACTAGATCTATGTCCATTCTTTTAATTAGTTGCATAATGTTTGTATTGCAATCCTAAGAACTTAATCGTGTTTATTGAACGCAGACCGCACTTGTATGGCCTAGATTCTTCTAGCATAGTAACGATTTTGTCACTTCTTGTATACATTTGTTTTGATTGGTTTCTATTTTAGAGCACATTGCTTATGACGTGGATCAAGAATATTCTCCTACGATTTATGTAATTCATCCTCCGGATGATACAACGAGATTTCGTGTAAATAAGAGTCGAAATTATATTTAGTCAGACAACGTCAAGTCTACCTTCAGTGAGTATACAGTGAGTTTAAGTGTCAACCTACAGTAAATATAGAGTCAAGCTATTGTGTTGGATTAAACAGTTAGCAATTTTTACTTGCGGACTTGGGACTTATTTTCTACGGACGAGTCGTGTGACTGGCAGTGTATACTTTCATACCTCAAGACAAACAGAGCCTAACAGATCATCCGCATCAAATATGTTATAAAAACCAAACTTCATACATTTAACTTCTCCAGCGATATCCAATTAACACCTTTTGCCAAGAAGACATGATAGAATTGAGAACTCTTGCAAAAAAAAAATAATAAAAAAAATGAAGTAAACCAAATCTGGTCGCTTTTCTTCAACGAAGTCTTCTTTTGATTTATTTATTCACAGAGGATAAATAATATTATAATATTTTAGTGATCTCATCCACTGCAAATGCATCTTAGTGCGGAACCTGGTGTTGTGAAAAAGATTTATCGATTGAAAAATAATCAAAGTAGGATGCTTCTTTTCAGGTGACTTTTATTTATTCATCTTTATAGTTTTGCACAAGTCCTGGCTACTTCTATTGTATACATCGCAATCTCTTAAGAGGAAGTCAGAGAGCGGCATATTTGTTTAGTTAAATATTTTAAGCTCTCAGTTTATACATGCACGTATATTAATCCAAAAAAAAGTTATGATCATTTGAAGTTAAATTTTGTTATTCGAATGTTTTTGGGAATACATGTACAATGCTGTGTGTTAACCTTGTTTTGGTTTTAAATATAGGCTAGTGATTTTACCATAAATATATTCAAAACAAAACTTTTCGCTGGAATACTTTTATTGCACGCCTTTGGGTTTACAAAGTTCTGCTTTCTTTTCATTCATAATTTAAAAGAAAATTAAAAAAAAAAATAATTGAAAGGTTAAAATCGTTAAGTTTATATTCGTTCATCGACAAACTTCTGTTGTGGTTGTAAAATAATATAAATGTTAATAAAAATAATCCGAAAAGGTTTTATTTTTAATTAAGGGTAAAAAGAACCATCATTGATTAGAGAAAAGCTCACCCTCCTGACCTGCTAAAATCGAGGTAAAAAATAAAGGGAATAGGTATAGGGTTTTTTTTTCGTTGTACACAATATCAAGTGATGTAAAGATCTGGAAACCAATACCGAAACGCTGGCCTCTGAGTTGTCATTGCGTGCTATTCATGAAGCTGTGGATGAGCTACATCAACCACTTCTTTGAGTCTCTGGTTTGATGAAGGGCCCCGCGACTGGTTCCTTCCTAACAATGGCTCATTCAGTAAGAGATCTACATGTATTGCAAGAAAACACAATACATTTAAAAAAAAATTTTGCAATCAAAATCCATAGTTTTTCTTCAGCTTGCATTGCCCGATGTGGAGACTGGTAAGGCAGAAAAAAGACTACACACTTCATCAATATAAATAGATCGATTTTGGTTTTCCTTTTTTAATATGAATTCTTTTAAAGGTTTGTGGCTTTTATACATATGGGCCTAATAAATTCGAAATGGTGCCTACCACATTCTAGTCATATTTACATATCTACTTACAATTATTAAAAGATTCTAATTCACAATAGTTTCACTGTACACAAAATAGATCTAGGCATGAAGCAAGCCAAAAAACTCGGAATCAATATTCTAGATAAATTAGAAAATATTATTACCACGTTCGGATGTCTCAATTACCACTGCAACTTTATCTAAAATCTCTTACTTTCAAGAGTTAATCTAGAAGATTATGACGTTCGTCGTAGGTACATGAGAGATATGTGTGCAGGTAAACCACTTGTAATATTAGTCTGAGGCGTGTATCCAACTAGAGACTTTAACTCATTGATGCACCTTTTTTAAACCCCAAGATTTTATAATCATCTCACAATTGTATACCATTGCTATGTAACGTACATTATACACAAAAAAATGAAATGTTTATTATTATTATTATTATTATTATTATTATTATTATTATTATTATTATTATTATTATTATTATTATTATTATTATTATTATTATTATTATTATTATTATTATTGTTATTATTATTATTATTAGTTTTATTGCTATTGCCATTATCATTATCATTATTGTTATTACTATGCCTAATAATTATGATCTCTCATATCATCCTCTTTGTGCCATTTTACTATTCCCATTTGCATTATCAAATCACCACATTGTCATCATTATTATCCTAACAGTTTCGCATTACTTTATACTCACATAATTGCCTTTTTCCCAGATATTTCAATCTCAAAGTAATTTCACAGTTATCATTTTAACAAAATCGATTAGATACTTTATTATTATTGTCAGCACCATCCTGAATCGGGTATAGCCATATCTATCCCCTTCATCATGATTATGACTACTAATTTGAGCCGTGACATTTTAACATCAATCCACCTTCATAAAAAATATCATATAGATTAGATATTATTGTCAAACATGTTAGTATAATCCTAAATTTATATAAAATATTATACATAAAGAGTATATATTGTCTAACATGAAAATTTCATCCTATCATCTATATAACATTATTATGATCAACAGATATAAGGTATTGTCAAACATCTTATTATTATCCACCCATAGACATATTCCATCTAGAAGAGTAGATAATATCAAAAGCGTTTTAATATCATTCTACTGTGGACATATATCTCAGCGAATAGATAATATCGTGAAACATTAATTTTTAACATCATCCCATCCTCTACATATAACATCTGACAAAGCTATGTAGATATTGTTATGAAATATATTAATATTATTCTGCCATCTACATTTAATATCTTAGACAGTAGATAATGTTGTGAAACATCTTAATATCATCCTACCGTCTACATTTATCTCAGAGAGTAGGTAATACTTTGTGTAATTTTGCTCACCAGGTGAACTTAGCTCTGTCTATCAGTTTGAGAGACAGAATGGAGTGAAATTATAAGATGAAAGGAGTGAGAGAAGCAGGAGTAAACTTTTTTACAATCTCCCAGTCCCTTCTTTAGGGTAATTAAGTAGTGAATTAGGAACACTCACTGCTATGACAAGCTAAAGATAAGACAGCAATACACATCTAAAGACCAAAGTCCAGGCCTGCTTTCCTTCAAGTAATTCAGTATATTTTTATTTCAATGTTGACAAACCGAATCCTGCGGTATTAAAGACGACCTGTTAGATTTAGAAGAAGAAAAGAAACATCGTAGAGGTATCACGAAAGATTTAAAGCAAAATTATGACATTGAAGGTAAAATTTATTTTATTCTTTTCCAACTTTTTCTTTCCTTGCCTTCCTCTCGCTGTCTCTGTCTGTCTCTCTGACCATCTGTCTGCCTGACTACGTTTCTGTCTGTCTGTTTCTGTCTGTCTCTGTCTGTCTGTTTGCCTGTCTGTCTGTCTGTCTCTTCCGCCCCCCCCCCCTTTCACATCTTGTCTGGTGTTACTTATCTCCATATACGGTAACTTATTTAATGTTAAACCAATTTTTAAATTTATTGCCATTCGCCTGTTTCCAATATGTCCTTTGTTTTTTCTTTATCCACTCTCTTTCTCCGCACAAATGTTTGCGCTTTTTATCCTTCTCAGGAACTCTTAGAAATAAAGTCTTGAAGAACATTATCATCAAGGGAAAAAATATTCTTCATTAAAAAACACATGTTTGAGCAGTTTTATTTTTATTCATAACATGGCAACCAAATTCCAGTTGATAAGATCTTAGAATTTCAATGTTCTTTATTGATCTACATTACAATTACATTTTTTAAACATTTTATTCTATTGTGTGGGTGTAATCTCGGCAAGTCTACAGTTTTCATTCTTGCGAAGCAGAGCTCAGAATGTCACTGTAAAAATGTGGGTGTGTATGTTTCTCGTTCACTCTCTTCCTTTCACTGTTCGAAAAAGTGTGTGTGTGTATGTGTTTGTGTGTGGCGAAAGTTAAATGAACAAATACAAACATTTTTTGAACTCCTCTTTTGCCTCTGTTTATTTTGAGTGGAAAGCTTAAACAAGTCTTATTTCGATTAAAGATATAAAGTGCAATGTTAATGATAAACCAGAGACATTGGAAATAGGGTATGTGCATGTAAGTAGGTAGAAACTCATTGGGGAGCTAGATAACAGGGAGTCTTCAGAGAAGAAACCCCCCTTTTTTTGCGCAGCGCCAGGATTCGAACTCATACCCTCATCTCTTGATAGATTGCTGATCCCGGCGCTATACCACTTCGCCAACTGGTCCTGCGATGGTTAGAGCATTTTTAATCCTTATGAAGGAACCTCTCATTTCTCCTGCTCCAGATCCAACGGGAACTGTTTTCGGCTATTTCCGCCAGTAACTTTAGAGCTTTTGTTCTTTTGTTGCCACATATTGAAAGTTTAGTTAGAAGGTCGTAGACTGATGACCCTACGAATCCTCTGGCACCAACCTCAACGGGCATCACCACAGCTTTGTATCCGGCATTTTCTAGCTCTTTGGTCAGGTTCATGTATTTCTCTCTTTTGTAGATGTGGGCCTCTTCCATTCTGTTTTCGTATGGTACTGTTAGCTCCACCATGATCAATTGTTGTGTGGAAGCTGAATGGATCACGATATCAGGCCTTAATCTCGTTTCTTTGATTATACTGGGATGACTGTCTCATTCTGGAAGATCTGCTAAAACATCCCAGTCATCACAGCCGTCTAGAAGGCATTTTATCTGGTTTGTTGTCCTCACCGGCCTTCCGTGCCATGACTAAGCGCCTCCCTCTGTTGTGAATATCAAAGCGTTGGTATTAGGGAGGGTAGTCTCTCCTTTAGCCATGCTTATGATTGCGGCAAGTTCTTGAAGGACTCTGTTATGCCTCCATGTGTATCGCCCCTGTGAGAGGGCGATTTTGCAAGAGCTCAAGACATGTTCTATGGTCTGCCTGCCTTGGCATAGCGGACAAGTGGGGTCCTCTTTCTTTCCCCACCATACCAGATTTGCATTTGAGGGCAGGAGATCGTACACTGATCTGATGAGAAAGCTGATCCGAAGTGGCGCCATGTGCCAGATCTCATTCCATGTGAGGGATTTCTGCAGGGCATTATCCCAATTAGTCAATTGTCCCTGTTGAGGTTGCTGGACTGCTTTCTGAACCCTTCTGGAATCTTCATTGAGCCGTATCTCATTAATGACCCTGTCTCTTTTCTCTTTCCCTTCTGCTTTTGACCACCACTTTGCTGTAGATGATCCTAGCCCTTTGCGGTCAGTTTGAGTTTGCCCAATCACTTCTTTAATTTTAAGGCACTCCTTAGCTTCGTTTACGGCTTTGACAACTTTCCATTTCCTACCTGTCTTTATGGTAGGTTGCACTGTTTTCACAATTGGGTCCTCGGAGTCCTCTAACATCGAGAGTAGCCTGGCTTTGCCACATTTATACTCTTCCAAGATGGATTTTAGTGGGAGTCACAACTTTGCTTTACGACAGTACATTGCCACATTTGTGAGACCCGGAGGTACCCCTAACCTTCTCCTGGTGAACTTATTGATCTTAGCTTCTATTGCCTCAACTGTAGTTGAGCAGATTTCATAGACCAGGAGTGGCCAGAAGAGCTTCGGAATTAGCATAAACTGTAGACACCACACTTTGAACTTACCCTGAAGGCCACATCTGTTGATGGCTAGCAGGCCTTCGGTAGCAAGTTCTACTGTTTCTAGTCCTCTTTTGGTATCTTTCATGGATGAATCGTACCATCTCCCAAGACTCTTAACTGGTTCTTGACTGACCGTTGGTATCTGCTGACTGGCCACTGTGAACGTCGTCGTCGCATCTATTTTACCTTTCTTGACTGAAAGACTGCGAGACTTCTTTGGTTTGAATTTCATCCTGCACCATGCCATTAAGACGTCAAGGCGCTCTAGCATTCGGCGTGTTTCGTCTTTCTTTGAGCAGATTATGGTGGTATCATCCATGAATGCTTTCAAAGGAGGCATATAGCAACCACCACCTAGATTAGCCGGGCCTGCGCTATCTTCTGCTGCTTTCAAGATGACTTCCATAGCCATGACGAACAGGTCTGGTGATATGGTACAGCCCATGGCGATTCCAATTTCCAAGTTGATCCAGTCTGTGGTATAGCTCTTAGTGGAGAATCTCATCGGGAAACCGCTGAAATAGTCATCTAGCATGACTTGTATATCCTCCGGAACATGGTACATCCTCAGGGCCAGCTGAATCATTTGGTGTGGTACCGATCCGTAAGCGTTTGCCAGGTCCAACCAAATGACGTCGAGGTTAAGTTTCTCCGATTTTGCCCTTTGAATAGCTTCCCAGATCATTGTTGCATGCTCTAAGCATCCAGAAACTCCGGGGATGCCTCCTTTTTGGACCGAGGTATTTATGTACTGATTTTCAGTGAGATATTTTGTTAGGCGGGATGCCATGACTGAGAAGAATATCTTTCCTTCTACATTCAACAGCGAGATTGGTCGAAACTGATTTATTTCAGTCGAGTTTTGCTCCTTGGGTATATAAACTCCATCAGCAGACATCCACTGCTCACTCATCTTGAGGTTGCTCCATGCTCCTCGGAGAATTTTGTGTAACCGCTTTAGAACGTTTGGACATCTTTTATACAGAAGATAAGGCACGCCATTGGGGCCTGGAGCTGACATGGCTCTTGCTTTTTGCACTACTGCAATGATTTCTTTCAAGCTTGGTGGTTTGCTATTGAATTCTTCTCCGGGAGCAGCTGGCCACACCAGACCAGCAGGTTCACTTAGAGGTATTTCTCTATTTCGGTCAGAATATGTTTTCCTCAGGTGGGCCTCCAGCTGTTCTTTCTCTACTGAAAGAGAACCTGATCTTGGTTGCTGGAAGAGTTGTCTTGCAAACTGAAATGGGTCTTTGTAGAAGCGTTCCTGATTCTTTTTCTTTTGACTTCGTCTCTTCCTTGCGGATTCTGCTCTGCTCAGTGCTGAGTGTTTCGTCTTCAAACCTCGCCAAAGTTCCTGCAGCCCATTTTTCTCTTCTTCAGTCGCTGATTTCATTTGTTTCCTTAAGTTTTTCTTCTGCTTTCGCAGGGTTTCCATCTCACGTTGCCTTCGACTTTTCTTAGGTTCTCTTTTGGCTTGATGTTGTTTAGCCCCGAAGGTGTTAATACATGTCTGGTAGATAATGTCACCGAAAGTGGTAAGATTGTGCTCCAAAGTGCTCTTCCCGATGAGCTTGTCCAGTTGTAGGACTATTTTGGTATCCAGAGCTTCCCATTGTTCTTTTGCGCTTCCTGGTGGGAAATTGATCTTCTGGCGTTTAGCGTTGATGAGCTGTCGGAATTCTTCGTCAGACTCCTCAGCGTGGATTTCCTCAGCACTGTGGTTTTGAACATGGCTTTGGTTTTCCGACGTCTTACTTGCCTGAGCAGTGCGTTGCTGTTGATTCGTCGAAGCATTCAAGCAGCCCATTTTAGTCCTGTGGATCTTCATCCCTCTTTCGGTGGTAAATCTTCTGCCACATACACATTGGTAGTCCATTTCCAAATTGCTCCGTTGTTCTAGTCTCGTAGTCCTTTGGGCGTTTTCAGTCGTGATCGATTTGTCACCTATTGATCCATCATTCTCTCCCCCTTTCGGTGGATCGTGGGAGCATCTTTCTTTATTATGTCTTGTAGCGATTTTTATTTTTGAGACCAAGGGCTTGCTAGCCCACGAGGCCTCGATTCTAGTCTTTCCTAGTGTCACCTGTCTTTCCAGGAGTCCTCCGGTCTCTCCCGAACGTCCTCCGGCCTATTCCCGGAAGTCAATGGACATGCCATGTGTAGTAGATAGAAACTCATTGGGGAGCTAGATAACAGGGAGTCTTCAGAGAAGAAACCCCCCTTGTAGCAAGTGTTTCGGCCCTGAACCTCTGACACTCTAAGGGGGCCGGGCCACACCCAGGTCATGACTCCCAGGTGTTTCCCTGTTATCTTTTTTTTTTTTTGCGCAGCGCCAGGATTCGAACCCATACCCTCATCTCTTGATAGATTGCTGGGCGCTATACCACTTCGCCAACTGGTCCTGCGATGGTTAGAACATTTTTAATCCTTATGAAGGAACCTCTCATTTCTCCTGCTCCAGATCCAACGGGAACTGTTTTCGGCTATTTCCGCCAGTAACTTTAGAGCTTTTGTTCTTTTGTTGCCACATATTGAACGTTTAGTTAGAAGGTCGTAGACTGATGACCCTACGAATCCTCTGGCACCAACCTCAACGGGCATCACCACAGCTTTGTATCCGGCATTTTC
>JAWDGP010007880.1:22500-27910 GCA_033675545.1 Elysia crispata | reverse complement strand
TAATTATATATTAAAATTTCCTATATATATAAAAAGAATATAAACTGATTAGTTCATCTCCTGCACTTTGAACATTATATATATATATATATATAATTATATATTAAAATTTCCGATATATATAAAAAGAATATAAACTGATTAGATTATCTCCTGCACTTTGAACATTCATTAATTTTCATTTTGAACTGCTGAAGTGAGGGAGGCGTTCTTTCAATGTACTACCACAATAAAGAATTTTCAGGCCTTTGTCTTCTGTTTTGATCACCAATTCTGTATTTGATTTATTTGCATAACTATGATCTTACATTCTCTCAAAGATGCCGTTGTTGTTAAGCTTTGATACTAATTTCTCTCCGCAACTGATTATAGTTATAAAGTAACAGATTTTACCACAGTACATTGTCTTTATACAACCTTGATGTGGACACCATTAGTGTCAACAAAATAATGCCCTTAGAATGAAACATCGATGACCTGTGCAACCTTAAAAAAGACACCGTGATATAAGCCTTATGTTGACACCATTGTTGATTCCCATCCAAGGCTTTTTGAAAACTTATTTTATCGCTGATTACATGTTTAAAAGTCAACAAATTGCGATTTTGTTCAACAGGTTTAAAGTGTTCTAGATGAATTCATAAAAACTAAATATTGTTAGAACAAGATAACATCTAGAATTGGAGTTACAAAACTCAGAAGCATTTTCAAAATCAGGGACACTTATAAAAAAAGGAGACGACTAGGCTTTCTCGCTGGGCTAGATCTAGATTCAGAACTATATTACTCAAGAATAGGTTGAAATCTCATTGCTATTTCTGTCTTGTATTCACTTATGCAGACATTTTTAACTTCAATTCCAGGCGAATTTAAATGAAATCTTTTGTCTTTATGCTGAGATTCGAGGCAGACAAGTTCAGGTACAGCCGAGCACAATTATGGTGCTCACTTTTGTGATGAAAAATTATGATATTTTAAATGTTAATTTAGACATACTTCGCCATCTGATGTTGACAAAACGTTTGTGTGGGAAGATTTTAGTTTATAACAACAACGTAAATAAGAGAACAAAATAACAGAAAACAATTAATTGCCAGTTAAACGCTATCTTTCCTCGACTTCAAGACAGGTGTTGGGCTGGGATATTCATAAAAAATAATGAAATTTTTGGTCTCTACAGTGGACAGATCTATGACCTCTGGCTTTAACCTTTAAACGAAGGGTTTTTCGTAAATTTTCATCACAAAATGTCCGAACGCGACCCTCTGCGCTAGAAGGTAAAATCTAGGCAGAGGTTTGGGAGGGGTTAGGCTCTTGGTTTACGATTTAGCTGTAGTTCATGAACATGTAAACAGTACGTAAGTGCGTGTCATACTGGTGCAGGATTAAATAACTGTAGCACAATCTGAAGATCTTTTGCCTTTCATGACAGGTCGTGGTTTTCTAGAGAAATTAGAGACAACTCTCCACCTTCCTCTCTCACTCTTGCGATATTTATTTTACTGAATGTCTCAGATGATTATCTCTGTCTCTCTCTGTCTCTTTGTCTCTCTGTCTGTCTGTCTGTCTGTCTGTCTCTCTCTCTCTTTCTCTCTCTCTCTCTCTCTCTCTCTCTCTCTCTCTTATCAGTTCGACTTGGAACTTTATAGGAAAAAATATGGATATAAAATTGAACAAAATTTGTAATCTTAGATCATATCAAGATGCTGATACATATAGAAATAGGCATGTCTAGTTTTACTGAGGCCCAACTTTTGAAATACAATAATAGCATCCGATAATTATCTAATGAAGAACTCCTTTCATATCACCTTTTGTTTCTGGGATCATGGGTGTTTCAATTTGAAACCGCCAACATGAAAATAAAGAGTTCCTTTCACTCAGAGAAAAGTTGATCTAGCTTGTAATAAAATTAAGAAATAACATTAAAAAAAAAGATTTTTGTTTTTAATTTTCACTTTCTCTAAAGAAACCAACACAAACTTGTCTCTTCAACAAAGGAACTATAGATGAAAAGGACCTACTTCCACGACTCCTTAGAATTTGATGTCTTCATTATCGTTATCATCTTTGAATCAATATGATTAGTGAAAGTTAAACCTACAGTTCTGCGTTTTGCATTAATTAGTTAAAGTAAAGAAATATGCGCTTTAACTTAAATATTTTGTCTATTTACACAACTAAACTTACCAGTATACCATTGTGCATTCTGTCCTTTGAGAAGTAGTTTAAATTAATATTTGTTCTTACATTTATTACCCTAATGATGTTCGCAAAAAATAGTTATAACTCATGGCATTATAATGCGCTGGCTTGACTTATTAAACAAAAATAGATGAAATGTTCTTTGTAGGTTAAATGGAATTTTCTCGTAATGGGCAGTAGGTGAACACTTTTCTTGACTTTTTCAAGCCAAAATTAAACAGCGCAAAAAGGAATCAAATTTATCTTAATTAAGTCGTCTTATCGAGAAAAAAAAATTTTTTTTTAGGTTTTAATAAATCGAAAAGAGCAGTCGTTCGATTTTACTTCAGGTTTCTTACCATTAGATATATGACACGCGGGTAATTATTTTGTGGTTTTTTTTGCCAAACTGATTTCTTCAATGATCTTATTACGAGTATTTTTACCTTCATTAAAAAAAGTGTAAACACGATAGAATTAGATGAATCTATATGGTATCATTAATTTTGATAATAAGCCGACTTTTACCCAGGCGATTATCAACTCAACTATCCTCTCAGTTTGTCCGCAAAAAATAGTTTCTTTTTATAAAAGGATGGTTCCATTAGGAAGAGACACAAATTTGATAATTCCGTAGTTTTTTTTATTTTTGTTAAAGAAAGGCAGAAATAAATAGAAAGGGGGGCAATGAGTCCTTATTTCAGACATGTTTAAATAGAACACCAAATTGCAATTGGTATCTCATATTTTATTGGACGCTAGGTTAGTAAGACTCGTCTAAAAAAGAGCTGACTAGATCAGGCAGCAATTCATATGTCGAGATCCTTTCTTAATTTCTGTTCTGGGTCAAGTTTCTGAAATAATATTGGATGGGATCAAGTAATTGATTCCCGTCGGTGTCGCTATACTGCACTGAGCCACTTATGATTATTTTTAGTTTCATTGAATTTTATGGTATAGCCTTTTACAAATTACATCTAATTGAAAACGATCAATACTATACAGAATATAAATTAATAGAAGCCTATCATAGATTTATTTTTGCGAAGAATTTTAAAACAAGGCTAGATATGCATGCATAAAGAACATATTTTATCAACGGCCAGGTCAATAAACTTACGCAGGACCTGTGTGGAAGATCTTAAAATAAACCACATTAAAGGAGTCAGATTGCGGAAATTTCAAATACTTACGATCACCGAAGTAGAAATGAAAATAAGAAATTTAATGGGATCTAGATCTTAATTTACTGAAAGCCTAGTTCTAGATTCGAAATATGTAGGTATTCAATCTGTTCCATTCAAGTAGAATGCATCATGCCTTATTTAAATTTTTTTTTTCAAGGTGTCAAGAAAGCCAGCAACTAAGTCGATAAACCCGCACATCGGTGTCTGTCTAATAAGAGGCAGAAGAGAATCGATAGTCAGGACCCGGACTGTACCTGCGGGGGTTCAAACTTACTCCGACGAGATAAGAAAGAAAACAGGAGGGACATACATGGGCGGGTCGTTTTTAAAGTTCTCCACGTTTAAAAAAGTTCTGGGTAACTTTCAGTGGCACCATCTCGAATGAAAGTCAAAATTAATCCATTAGGATGAGAACTAAAGAGAAGACAAAAAAAAAATATTTGTTCAAGAAAAAGACAAAAAATTTACAATAATTACACAGTTGATTGGCCCAAAAGGAAGAGATTGGCAATTTCGCTAATGATTAATGCTTTAAACTTCTACATAACAGAAGGCCTATTTGTCTTCTAGAGATTTTGGGAGACCCAATTCAATGATTCTTTCCCAACTGCCAAAGAGCAGCAGTCACAATAAACATAAAGGGAACTATAATATTTTTTATTTCATTAAGAAATGACAGAAATTTTTTTGAAAAAGAAATGAAGGGAAACCGAGTTTTTAGATTTGTGGATTTAGCGAAATGAAAAAAAATATTAGGTACTTAAGGGTAAATTGATGATTAGAGAAGCGCAGTACAAAAAAAGATCTAAATAAAGCGAAATAGCCAAAAAATGAGGTATCTATGCTAAAATTAAAAGGAAAAAGTCATATTTATTGGTTTTAATTCGATAAAGAAAAAGCCAAACAAAAAACCATCCCAACTCCCCAACCCCCAAAAAAGAAAAAAAAAAAAGGTAAAGTGGAAACATGCTGTGGCTAATGTTCTTTACGAATAGATGTAAAGAAAGCTGCTATTGTGCTGAGACCAAACATTGACCACTTAACGAAAACAATAAAAAAAATTAGTCCAATACAAAAGAATACTTATTAAGATCACAGGATAAGAAACAAAGAAAACATTTTTAATTTAGTAAAAATAGAAAAAAAATAAAAATTTAAAGTATACAAAACCATCTGCCTCCAACATAATAAAATGTAATAAAAGATTAAGTACAAGATCTATGGGTGCATCTGAAAAAAAAATCAAGAAGGAGAACAAAAAAGGGCGAGATACGGTTTATGGAACACCAGAGATGATAGTCATCTAGAGACCAAAGATAGGGACAAGCCAAACGATTAAAGACTCAAATTCTAGTTCGTCTACTCGTCAAAATTCATTTCAAAGAAAATTCATGACAGGTTATTTTTTTTCCTCCAGCAAAATTATTTTTGTTACTGCTGTCAAGGTCAAAATATTAAAATTGTCAACTATTGAAACTATGAAGTTAGTGCATGAAATTATCTGGGAATTAGATATATAGTTCTATACACCTGTAGTTTGATTTTTTTATATGACTTACTCGCATACATGTTCTGATTATAAACACTCAAAAAGAATTGCGTTTCAAATGCTGTGTTTTTAAGTAAAGAACAAGGAGAGTAAGTCAGAAAGGATATAATGAATGACCATTGACTGTAACAGCTTTAAAAGCCTGTGATCGGTTAACATAAGAAGACGTTAATATCATAAAGTAAAAGGCAGTCGAAGACACTTTAGTAAAAGCCTAGTTTTCTTAAATATTATATTCCACATAGGTTTTGTGTTTTAAAATATTTTATCTCGTTTGTTCTTGATCAATTGTAAGTTTTCGCTTTAATTTCCTTTTCAGGCATCCTTCAGACTTTTTCTACAAAAAGAGCCATAACAGTCTTTATATTCTCACCAAATGGAACAACAGAAAATACAAGCAGTGCTGTCAACGAAGGTTTTAACTTTGATATAACCAAAATGCCATTCCGGGCAGTCTACTTTTATATGATGGATGTTGTCACTTCATTGT
>JAWDGP010007880.1:0-15000 GCA_033675545.1 Elysia crispata | reverse complement strand
TAAAAAAAATACCGCTAATGTAGGAAAAGATCATTATCACAAAGAAACGATCATTTAACGGAATTGCTTTATTTTTGTAAAAAAAAAATTGTTTCCAAAGATTAATGAAATATGGAATTTAATCTCGATCAAAATCTTGATTTACTGCAGTCCTAGTTCTAGATTTCAGATACAACGGTGTTCCATCTATTTCATTCAAATGAAGTTATCAGGCCGTGAACATTTTTTTATTATTGTTAAGAAAGCCGCCAAGTAAGTCGATAAACCCACACATCGGTGTCTCTGCGTGTGTAGTAGTTAAAAAAAGACCTCTAATTTATTAGAAACCTTCACATCATAACACTTCCGGATTAAGATTAACATTTTACATAATAATCAAACTAAGCTGAACTTGATACTTTAATATGTATTTAGAAAAGGTATGCATTCGAAAGAAAAAAAATCAAACGGTAAATTATACACAGGCGTTATATTTCGTGAGTTCTGTGTATGGTGATTGTAAAAAATGCAGTGGCTCGTATTGTTTAAAATGGAAAGAAATATTTGAAAAAAAAAACAACAACGCATTTTAGTCTTAACATCTAAAAGTTCTATCTCGAAAAGATACATGAAATGTCTGTTTTTAAGTCAGATAAACCATTTTTTGCTTGAATAGATTGAACCTTATTCTAAGCAGATAGGAAATGCGTGAGATACAATGTCCACACAGAGTTAAGAAAGAGGTAACATGAAATAATCAATTCATCATGTACAAACGCAAGTGCTGCTGGTAATTACTTTTTGAAACCGGATATATATATAAATATATATATATATATATATATATATATATATATATCTTCATGACACTTTTAAAACATTGACTGTTCATTGTTTGTTTCTAATTTATGCGAATAAAATGAATGTGATTATTTCTCAAATTTAATCGACAATAATTTTGAGTCTTTACTTGCAAATCAATTTCGTTCATTAAATTCACAATTTCATAAGAAGTTATGCGTCCGACTAGGCTTATAATATTCTTTTAAATATCTCAAGCGAAGTAAAACGTATGAGAGTACTTGTGTATCCAGTACAATGTGATACCTTCTCTTTATTACTCTTAGGAAGAGGAAAGTTCCATAACTGAGACTGATACTCATTAATTATGCTATTGGCGTCAGTTGCTTGTTTTTTCCCCCAATCCCTTAGTCATTTGCACGTAACGCAATGACCTAAGGACCTTTGGATTCTTTGAGCATCTAGAGAAAAACAACCAAATCGTATGTTATAACGTTTTGTCCATCCTTTATTTATCATTTATCGACATAGGGTTAATCAATATAATCAACTTAGTTTATCTCTGAAATTTAAAACGTTTTTGAAGGAGAAGTATAATTTGAAACGTTTTTGAAGAAGAAGCATTTGTATACATCATCGACAAATTCGCTTCCAACCAAAAACATTTTTTTTGTGGCGTCTCAATTCTGGAAAATTGATTAAAACAGGTGGTTCTCATAATAAACAAAAGAAGAAAGTGAAAACAACCTTCAGGGCATTGATTTCGACTTTCTGAAGACTTTGAGTAGTTATCATGTATTTCTTATGTATGTTGAGATATTGTTTCTAATGCTCTCTTAGCCGCTTTTCTTTATGAAATGTGCGGAGAAAGATCTAAAAGGCCTTTTTAAAAGGCTTGTGGTGTATTTGCAGGGTCAAACATGTAAGAGTAGAAGATGTAGATTTTCTGGACGTTACAAGAAATATCTTATTCACTTTTAATAAGTATTGACTCTGGTTTACCCCTTTCAGATTTTTATTGAAGCACTAGAAAAAAAACACAACAGTGATATATGTTTAAATATGTTATGAACTGATAAGTTTTATACACTTATCATGGAAAGGGATTTATTTTACCCTGAGCCTAGTAGGCGCACCAAGCCTATAATCTTGGCCATTGAAAATTCCTGACTAGGCCTTTAGGTATCTTTGAATGAAGGGACAAATATCTAAGAAACCATTCCACAAAATACCTGCAACATAATGAAAATTGTTCCGACTCCTAGAAAGTTTTTTCATTTTCTTTACTGCATCAAAATATTCTAAAAGTTGTTGACTGTGTACCATCTGTGGTATTCACATTAAAAAACCTAGAACTCTTCTAAGGTCTAATCCAATGATAATGATAATAATAGTAGTAGTAGAAGTAGTAGTAGTAGTAGTAGTAGTAGTAGTAGTAGTAGTAGTAGTAGTAGTAGTAGTAGTAGTAGTAGTAGTAGTATTAGTAGTAGTAGTAGTAGTAGTAGTAGTAGTAGTAGTAGTAGTAGTAGTAGTAGTAGTAGTAGTAGTAGTAGTAGTAGTAGTAGTAGTAGTAGTAGTAGTAGTAGTAGTAGTAGTAGTAGTAGTGGTAGTAGTAGTAGTAGTAGTAGTAGTAGTAGTAGTAGTAGTAGTAGTAGTAGTAGTAGTAGTAGTAGTAGTAGTAGTAGTAGTAGTAGTAGTAGTAGTAGTAGTAGTAATAATAATAATAATAATAGTATAAAAACAAAAAGAAGAAAAAGAAGAAGAGGAAAAAGAAAAAGAAAAAAGAAGAAGAAGAAGAAGAAGAAGAAGAAGAAGAAGAAGAAGAAGAAGAAGAAGAAGAAGAAGAAGAAGAAGAAGAAGAAGAAGAAGAAGAAGAAGAAGAAGAAAGAAGAAGAAGAAGAAGAAGAAGAAGAAGAAGAAGAAGAAGAAGAAGAAGAAGAAGAAGAAGAAGAAGAAGAAGAAGAAGAAGAAGAAGAAGAAGAAGAAGAAGAAGAAGAAGAAGAAGAAGAAGAAGAAGAAGAAGAAGAAGAAGAAGAAGAAGAAGAAGAAGAAGACTCGCAATATTTCGCATCTTAGTTAAAACACTAGCCTTATAATATAACTTCTCAAAGAAAAATTAACCTCAAGGGGCGATTCAAGAGTATCTATGTTTAATGTTTCTAAAGTATGATATGACATGTTCAACTGTTTATTGCGTTTTTAAAAAAAAAAACTCGAAAAAGATAAAGCCTATCTTTGTACAAAATTAATTCTCTATAAAAACATCCTTATTCTAGATTGAGACTTAAATCAAGTTCTATACAGACAACATTTAATGACCCTACTTAAAGGGCAATAGGTGATCCCTAAGATAAAATCTATTTTTATGTCCTCTTTCATTTTCTACTTTTCGAATATTACAAGTTATAAACAAATCTAAAATTTTATAGGGCAAAATATCTTTCGATATCATTGGACATGGTAGACGGGCTCTCTAAGTCTGTTATATTAAACCTGCTATTCAGTGTTTCATACTTGCTTTAATAAATGTCAGTACAGAGCAGAAATTACATGCCGATTTATCGGAACTTTCCATGCGTGTTTCATTGTTTAAAAATTTAAAACTTAGACACATACAGATGCCTAGATTAATAAAAACACATGATCATAAGATAATAAACAATGCAAAAAAACGTTTCTTTTTTCTAGTATTTGCAATGAATATGCTTCAAGTTGGTTTTCCACAATTTAACCTCGATCTAAAAATGTATGTTCGATCCAGACTGAAATCTTCAACTATGCGGCTTGTTCGATAAACATTTTGTCTTGTACTTTTATGTGAAAAACCATGGATATAGAATTAATCTATATTTTTAATCTCAGATCATGTCAAGATGCAGGTCAAAGTAGATAGATATAGGCATGTCTAGTTTTATTGAGGTCCAATTCTTGAAATGCAATAGAGGCATCGGATTGTTTTTGTTCCATTCGTCCCTAAAATATTCATGGAATCCAGCTTATAATGTTTCTATTATTATTAAAAACAATTTCTTTTCACGCTATCTTTTGAAAATCACTAACTCAGCAAGAGCAAAGTTTTTAGAACTTGGGACATCTAGCAAAAAATCTTTGGTACAATAGGATCTCAAATCTGGACATCAAAAACAAGACGAAAAATAAAAGGATTAATTTTTACAAAGTAAATGGCTTCTTTTCACAAAATCTGTCATGTATGTACAGAAGAAATCTTAGGAGAAACGACTAAGCGCATATGATATGCAATGATTACCATTCTTTTCGCATGCAATGAAAAACCCCTTTTCCAATCATCCTGTGTTTTTGGGCTCATGCTTGTTTCATTTCGGAACCATCTACACGAAAAAAAAGAATTCTTGTCACTCAAATAAAATGAAAGTAACCAGACACAAACGTGTTTCTTTCATAAAGAAACTATAGATGAGTAGCACCAAGTTCTTTATCTCGTAAGAATGTAATGTCTTGATACTCTTTATCATCTTAAAATCAGTCAGTATGATTAGTGGAAGTCAAACCTATAGTGTTACATTTTGGATTAAACAGAAAAAACAAAGAAATGTGGGCTTTTACTTAATTATTTTATCTATTTACACAACCAAGCTTACCTGTTCATCACTGTGCATTCCTTTCGTTCAAAAACAGTTACTTAACTAATTGTAATTACACTTGTTACCCTAATTATATTCGCAAACAATAATCTAACTCATGGCATTATCATGTGTTGTCTTGACGTATTAGATAGAAATACAGAAATTGGTTTTTGCAAAGTAAATGGAATTTTCTTGTAATGAGCAGCACGTAAATACTTTTCTTGACTATTCCAAGTCGTTATAAGACAAAGCGACAAAGGATTCCTATTTATCTAAATTTATCTGTCTTCTCGCAAACAAATTCTTTAGCCTTTAATTAGTTGAAAGAGCCAGTGATTCGATTTCACTGTAGCTTCCTTACCATTAGACATGACATTACTGTGTTTTCGTTAAACTAACTTCTCAGGTGTTCTTATTACGAGTATTTTACCTCTGGTTCAAAAAGTGACGCATGATAGATTTCTAAGAATCTACATGGCATAATTAACCAATAAGCCGACATTTAACCAGATGTTAATGTTCATCAACTCTCCACTCAATTTATGCGCAAATAAAATATTTCATTTGAATTAAAGGATGATTTAAAAAGGATGGAACACAGATTTGATAATTGCATGGTGTTGTTTGAAACTAAGAACAGACGAAATAAAACGGGAGTCACTGAGTCCTTATTTGAAACAGAACTTAAATAGACCACCAATGTTGAGTGGCATCTCATATTCATTGGAAGCTAGATAAGTAAGATTCCTTTCTTAGACGTAACTTTGAACTCTATTTGCACCAAAACCATAAGAGAGTTGACTAGATCAGGCAGCAATTCATATGACGGAATCCAGCGAAAATTTATGTTCTGGGTCACGTTTGTAAAATAATACTGGTAGGATCGAGTATTTTGTTCCCATTTGCTTAAGATTATTTTTAATTTCATTAAGTTTTATGGTATAGCCTTTAAAAATCATATAAAATAGGAAACGACCAATATTTCAATTTAAAACCTATCATGGATTTATTTTTGCAAAGAATTTTATTTCTAGCGATTTAAACAGGCTAGATATTGTAAACCTACGCAGTAGGTGTTTAAAAACATTAAATATCTTGGACAGCGAAAAAGGTGAAGTATATACGATAAACCAATTAGAAATTAAAAATAGGATTTTAATTGCGATCCAGATCTTAATTTTGAAAGCTTAGTTTCACATTAGACATATACTGGTTATTCAATCAATTTAAAGGAATTTAATCATGCCTTACTTATTCTTTTTCAAGGTTTCAAGAAAGCCGCCAAGTAACTCGATAAACCCGCACATCGGTGTCTCTGCTCCTCTTTGTTTACTTTGGTTCGGTTTCGGTCGGTAGGAGGCAGAAGAGAATCGATAGCCAGAACCCGGACTGCATCAGAGGTGACTGAGTTGGTTAACTCGGTGATTCGAACTTACAAGGACGAGAGAAGAAAGAGAACAGAAGGAACATACATACGTGAGACCACTTTCAAAGTTCTCCATGTTTAAAAAAATTGTCTGAATAACTTTCAGTGGCACCAGTTCAAATGGAAGCTAAACAAATCCATTGGGTTAAAAACTAAAGAGTAGAATAAAAAAAATGTAAAACAAAAAGAAAGAAAAAAATATAATCGCCAGGTAAACAATATTGTAATGAAAAAATGACCGTAGCACAGTTGATTGGATCAAAGGAAGAGATCAATAGTTGCGGAAATGATTAATGCTTTAAGATTCTACATAGGTTAAAGCCTCTTTGTCGTCTAAAGATTGGAAAATCTAAGGCAACGATTATTTCCAAAGGCAATAGGGCAGCAGTGACACGAAAAAAAAAGGAATTGATTTTTTTATTTTGTTTTAATATAATTAAGAGGTGATGGAAAAGGATGTAAACTCAGCTTTTTATGTTTGTGGTTTCACTGAAGTAAAAAAAAAAACGAAGGTAAGTTCAAGGCA
This sequence comes from Elysia crispata, assembly GCA_033675545.1. Lineage (NCBI taxonomy): Eukaryota > Metazoa > Mollusca > Gastropoda > Plakobranchidae > Elysia > Elysia crispata. Next base: position 8,663 of record JAWDGP010007880.1, on the reverse strand, counting down.
ATTAAAGAGAAATTAATGCTTAGAGATCGCAGTACAAAAGAGACCTAAATAAAGCGGCTATCCAAAACTAAGATGTAACTGGGCAAAGAACAAAAGTAAAAGTCATATTACTTCGATTAATAAGAATACCAAAAAAAAAAATAAAATAAAACAAATTCCAACACGCACACACACAAAATAAAAAAAACACCTCACAGATAATCACAGTATACTTAACAAAAAATTCATGTTAAACCAGTCTTTAAAAATAAAATGAATGTTACAGAAAACAAAAACTACCTCCTCAAACACAAGCAAAAGCAATAAAAGCACAATTGTCACATAGACCATGAGCTATGGGCGCAAAGAAATAAAGATTTAGAAGCTAAATGAAAAAAGATTGAGAAGTGGCTAATGGAATAACAGACGCTGAGACTAAAGAAAACTACAAGCGAAAAAAATGCAAATCACTGTGGTTGAAATATTAAAATTTTCAACTATCTCAAATTTCAACTCAGTGCATAACATTACCAAAGAACTAGATATATAATTGTATATACTCGTTTTTTATGTAAAACGTCCTCGCATACATGTTGTTTTTAATAACAAAGGTTATGTATTGCACATTTTATGTGGTTTGAATAAAATTGGTACACTTTTTCAAAGTGTAACGAAAGCAATAGAAAAAAAGGGACATAATTGAGTCACTAGGATAGTCCTAGGCTATAATAGTTTTAAAAGCCTGTGATTGGTTGGCTGAAATAAACGTTAATTTGATAAAATACATTTCGCGTTATTAATGGAGTTGAATTCTTATAAAAACCATCTTTGACGTGTAGGGAAAGGAGACGTAATTCACATCAAGGGAGGTTACTGTACAGTTGGCAGAAGAAGTTTAGAAAATATGACTTTTCGGAGTTTAAAAAGTGAGTCATGGACGATCCATTTCTTACTAGAGAAATAAAATAATGAAAAGATAGTTCAATCATTTTAGATAGAATTCAGAGACATGGTATTTTTTATCATCTTTTCTATCAATATGAATAGTTTGAGTTAAACCCATGGTTCTATGTTATGTATACCCTAGGATGTGAAATACATAGCGTATAGTTACCAGGTGTTGTTTGAAAAAAATGTAAAAGGGTTAAATGAGTGATTTCTTGAAAATTAACAGATTAAAAATAGAGCACGTTGGCCACTGGTATTTCATGTTATATTTGAAATCAAACTGAGAGCTAGTTCAATATGATTCGTTTTTCTTTTTTAGAAGTAACTTCTTCAAAACGGTCTACATTTTTATAGCTCTGTTAACGGCTAAGGTTAAAAGAATTATTGATGGACTGTTTGCAAGGTTTCATCATCAATTACTTTTAAACGAGTCGGGTTAAAAAAAAAAGATGTTGAAGGATCATTTAATTAGAAAAGAAATGAAAGATTTTTATCTCTCTGTCTATCGCAATTTAGATCTGGTTTTTTATGAAGGCCTCGGTCTAGGTACTTGATACCCCGATAGCTTAGATCTTCATCTCAACCTTTGATGTAGACTTCAGATTTTATACTACACATTTGGATCTAAAATCAAGCAAATTTAATCATTCCAATTGACATAAAAGTTTTCTTTTTCAAAACAATAAGGCTTACAATAGATGCTGTTATACCCTTGTTTTATCATAATAAACTCATTCTTCGAAAATAACCAGACTTTTAAAGGCTTTTATTAAAAGTCTATAAAAGCATCTAATTATAGTTCTTTTTTCGGCATTTAGTTAAACTTTCTTTAAGTTAAGCCCTTAGCCTTTTAGTACAAAATTTACAGATGTATGTTTCAATAGATATTTGCCATGCAATTAGTATAGCTGACATGGAAGAAAATCAGAAGAGAGGAATAGAATCAGTTTTGCTTTATTGATAGAGTTTTTTTGTATTAAATCTTAGTGGGTTTTTTTTCCTTTAATTCACTTATTTATATACTTTCGAAAAGATGCATATTTATAAAGATCATTCCTCACGAACAAATTGAGTATACAAATTAAGATTGATATAATTCTTATTTGAGATCCTAGTTTTTGCTTTTGTAAAAAATATTAAATAAGCAAAAAATTTCAGAATAATCCCTGTATTTTTTAGAATGAAGTTTGCGAAGGTAAAAAAAAAAAAGTTATTTAACGTGTCTAAAATGTCTTGCTTTGAATGAACTTGGTGGTCCTTTGGAAAATCAAAGCAAAACAGTAGAATTGTGATATTGGGAGGTAGTAAATATGACCCATATACTATTTTATCTAGAAAAGGCAAGCGGAAGTGCACGGGTAACTATCCAGTGAGCAAGATAAATAACTCTAAATATAAAATTAAGATAATATCCTTATCTTGCTGTCCCTTTCCCACCCGCCTCCAATATATACCACATCAAAAGGGTAAAAAATTTAAGTCACATTAAAAAAAAGTTAGAGAATGATTAGATATGGATAATCAAGAAATATAACTTTTCTACAATTAAGACGAAAGCAAAATATAATCTACTTTATTATGACATATTTAGGTAAATATCGATAGTCTGAATTACAATTACTTGGCTCAATAATTATTTTCACGGCTGTAAGACAGAACTATAAATAAAACTTTTGTGAAATTAATTGTTAGTCAGAAGATAAGTAGTTAGATTAGTCGATTAACGTATTTATAAAGTGAGCGACAGAAAAATGCCATTAGAATATGGTCAGGTACCAAGGAAAAGACACAGAAAGCCGTATCTAACAGCTAGAAAAAGTGGTTTCCTTCAATTTATAATACTTCTAGCATCGTATGGGAAATGATTTTATGCAATGTGAAACATTTGAGCTGTTTTGTTTGGCTTATATTTCTTTGCCACTTTACTTTTCAGGTGTGCATCAAAAGTTTTACATATGAACAATGGCACTTTTGATGATATATAATAACTGGACGATACAAAATACAAGTAGCGATGTCGCCAAAGATTTCACCTTTGACCTTTCGAAATATCCATTCCACGACCTCTACTTCACCGTCACAGATATCTGTATGGCCTTCTACATTCCACTTGTATTGTTTGGAATAACAGCCAATATTCTCAACATTGTTGTGTTCACCAAAACTGGTGCGAGGGACAATGTCACAGTGTCTTTCATTGCATTATCCGTGTCAGATCTGTTTTATCTAGTGGTTATATCTCCCTTTTTTACAGTTGTAACAATCGCACACTATGTAGAGATAAGGCTGGGCATTAAATTGAATTGGCTGATTGATAAGGATGTTTTTACCCATCCTTTCTACTGGTACTCATTTGTTTTCTACGAGACTTCCATCCTCATCACTGTTTACATCTCTGTGGTAAGATGCGCCTGTGTGGCGCTGCCCTTTACAGTAAAGAACATTTTTACATCTCGTAGGGCAGTCGTTACTTTCATCACCTTTTTCATCTCCGTTCTTCTCCTTCGCATTCCAGTGTTCATGACAAAAAGGATCATCCGTGAATTTGATCCAATATCGAACTCAACCCAAGTTGTATACAAAGAACTTGACGATGGCGGACTGGCTGAAAAGCTTCATGATATTATGAATCGAAATATTCTGAACTGGGCTTCTATTGCAATTGTGATAGCCTGTTTGGTTGTCATGGTAACCAAACTTAGAGCTTCTGTTCGGTTCAGGTCTTCTGCTGGAGCAATTCATTATGCTGAAACCCATACAGGTAACAGGGATGTCGATCTAAACAACGTCCAAGCAATCTCTTCCGAGCAGGACCCAGGAAAGCAGACATTAGAGTCAATATCATCTAGACAAATGAGATGGACTAAAATCTTTAAAGGGAAGAGTCTGCCTTCATCAGAGAAAGAGAAGCAACAGATGTTATCAAGGAAAGAAGCTCAGGTAGAACGCTCCGTTATTCTGGTGGCTGCTGTGTTTGTCACTTGTCAGACTCCTCTTATGGCGTATACTCTGGCGAGAAGGTTTGAATCCCAATTTGACGGCAATGATGATGCGGATGAAAAGTCCATTGCGTTGCCCAAGTATTTATTTCTCTTCGCCTTGTTCACAAATATAGCCTCTTTCTTTACCTTAATCAACGCATCAGTAAACATAATAATTCATTATAACTTCAATTCTCGATACAGGGAAACAATCAAGACTCTTTCGAAATGTCATTAGTTGCCAGTATCGAAAAATCACGAATGAAAATACGAGTTTGGATATTTTGTTGTCTTTTTTCCGAGTTATCCTGGAAAACAAGTTCATCAGTTTCTATTTTTTTAAATTTCGTTGAGTGGCTTAAAGTTTGATAGTATCCTACAGTGAACATAAGGGCACGTTACTCAATAAACCCAACGATGATGTTTAAAAACCAGACGGATTCAAATTTAATAATTCTGACTAGAATTTGTTGGATCAACCTCTTACAGAAAGCAGAAAATATTATTTTAAGCTTTGAATTTCTATATCAGCGGATCATCGGCAAGGCAAGAGGGATTTCCTGCACAATTTATAAATGTTAAGGAAATAAAATTGAAGCTAAATACAATTCGGGCATGGTTATTTTTAGGGAGTCTGATCTGAGGGGCATTTGTCAGGGCTGTCTTATGTCTCTGTTTTATTTGGGTATAATTATTTTTGTCGTTGTTTTTTCGTTCGTTACCATAGCTATTAAAGTATTCGCCCTGATTTTCAGCATAGAGAAATGCCTCTTCTCAGTTTAGAATAATTTTTTTCTTCAGCTACTTGATGGATCGGCATTGGAAACGCATGGTTTTAACTTTGTCAAAAAGAGGTGAAATGAATGAACGGGAGAAAAATGTTGAAGTGAAACAGACTATATCCGTGCAGACCAGCAATTCAAGGCGGTTGGGTCCAATTTGCAACGACTGACCACAAAACAAACTCACATCTCTAATAACGTTAGAAGAAAACTACGATGATCGAGGCGTCTTTTGATTTATATATGTACGTATTTATATATATATATATATATATATATATATATATATATATATATATATATATTCTTTTCTATCAATGTCCTCAATTACTCATCCGAGATGGATGACCGAGAAAAGTCCTCTGTATTCTTCTAGCGTTTTAGCACTGGCACTATGGGATAGATTTCTTTAGAAAATATAACTAGATTTGATTGCTAAAATTTGTTAATGTATATAGTTAACTTTGGCTTGTTAACTTTATAGTAAACATAAGAATGGATTCTAAAACGATTCCTTTTTCTCTTATGTCGTTGGTTGTTTGAACAATCCTCCTGATAGCCACGAACAATTTTAAACTAATAACAACATATTATAGATTGATCTAGGGTTGTTGTTTTATTCACTTTAAAGTTGATATTTATTGTGAGTTCATAGCACAAAACATGGTGCTTTTAGGCTTCCAAGTCCTTTTTTTTCTCAATTATTTTTAACATCCAGTTTAATGTTTTAAAGGACTTTTGATAATGTTTGATCAATCAAAAAAAAAAGAATATGATTTTTTTAATTATATTAATACGAGTATTTAGGTAAAAAGGATTGGTGTTACTTTTTGTTGCAGCCAAAGGTGTTTTTTATCTGGACAAACTATAGGTTTCCTTCATTTTGTTTTTATACATTGAAGTGTCATCAAAAGATTGTCAGCATGAGTATATCTCACTATTATCCCACTTTTGTTTCACAAGGTTCAGAGGTATGGTGACATGACGAAAAAATTTAGTGCTTTTGTATTTAATGGCCATAAATCAAAACAATATTGAATCTTATGAAAAGAATAATTTTATTTAAATGCCTTGCGATTATTTAAGTCAACTACTATGTTAATTTTTTTTTAATTGGCTCAATGAAGTTTTGATAAAACCTTTTCTGAGGGATTTGCTACCTTAACTAGTTTTTTTTTTTTTTGTACGGAACGAATTATAAAGGGGTGTACTCCTGCAAGCCAGCTGTAAATGTAAAGAATAATACCCAAAACTATTGTTCACATCGGTCTATCATAAACTGTTTAAAATCTTTTCTATTTGAAAGGTGAGGGTGTAAAATAATACTGCAGTTTCTCAAGAACTTCAAAATCCCCCATAATTTTCGTAAAAATCAATGCCACTGTTCAAAATTTTTATCAAAACATTGCAAGATTCGCAAGTTTTGATTTAGTTAAACATACATGATCATCAGGAGTATTGATTCTTTGTTGTCCATGAATGAACAAAACGATAAAATAATGATAGAAGAAAAGGATGATAAAAGAAAAGTCCGCATTACTCTCCTGACCAAAAAAAAATTCAACTTGTGAGAATATATTCGGCTTGCAAAACTCTTACATTGCTCACACTAAAATAAAGCATTAGTTACTGTAACGCATTGTACTATAAGTTGATCTATTCATTTCCTCACCCTCTTTTGGTGCGTAACTTTTGGGTAGCGGATCGGGTAGATCTATGTACATTATCTTGTTTGGTTGCTTAACGTTTGTATTTCAAGCCTAAGAACTTAGTTTTGTTTATTGAACACAGCCAGAACTTGTATGGTCAAGATTCTTCTGGAATCTCCGACTTAGTTCTAGCAGAGTAATGATCTCGACACCCCTTGTTTACCTTTGTTTAGATTGGTTGCTAACGGCTAATGACTTGTACCAAGAATATTCTCTTACCATTTATGTAACTCCTTTTCTGGAATAGAAATGGGAAGAATTAAAATGCATAAGTTTTTTAAGCGATCGTCCTCAATAAAAAATTAGGATAGGTTCAGCATAAAATATTATAATATTATGGGGAATAAAACTTACTACAGCCTTAAAACAAAAAATGGGATATGTCTTTTTTAAGTACGAACTTTTTTATTTCGGTTTTGATGGTAATGCGTAGTATGGTTTAAATTATCTTCAACTCAATTCTAGTGATCTTTCTCTTTTACTGTATTTATAGGCTGGTCTTGAAATAAGGCCACGATTTAAGCATTAACCATAAAGGACAAACTATTATTTCTAAAAATAAAAGATGCAGAAATGTTGAACAATCTCATAAGAGCTCCTCAAGAAACCCTTTTATTTGTATTTTCCTACTGTAAAAACCGAAGTGAGTACAACAGGATTATTTTCTGCAAAGACTTCTTCTAACGTTTATCTTAGTTCGTTTTCCTTGAGGCCAACGTTTACGTTTAATTTAAGATAAGGTAAGATAAGAAAAGGTATACTTTATTCATCCCTCTAGGATATATACGAGGGCAGGCTGATAATTAAGTTCCGTTTAATCATAACTTTTTAATTTTTCACAGCATATACATAAAGCAATACGTCAAACGAAAGCTTAATATCTCAGCCCATGCCCAGCGCTCTGTTTTTCGATGTAGTCACCGTCGCGATCCAACACACCGCCTCCAACGTTTCACTAAGTTGGCTCGCGCCGTCAGCAGGAACAGACGGCTGTCCACGGCTTTTTCGGCATCTGCGAACGTCTGCGATAACTGCATCATTGTCATAGTGATGGCCTTCAGGTACTTCTTGAGTTGGGGAAACAAATAATAGTCAGAGGGCAAGATCCAGGCTGTATGCAGGGTGAGGTAAGTCGTAAGTTCCAGCTGCCTTAAAGGCGTCTGAGTTTGGCGACTGGTGTGCGGGCGCGCATTGTCGTGTTGCAGGATTGAGTCCTTATCATGCCGAATACGTCACGGAGTCGGAGTTTGAGAGCTCGGAGTGTTGAAATATATCGCTCGAGTTCACGGTTGCCCTTGCTCCAGAAATTCCATGTGGACGACTCCTCCATAATGTCCCAGAAAACGGTGAACAAGACCTTTCTTGCAGAGGCAACTTAACCTTGAACTTTTCCTTGGACTTGGAAGTTTGTGCCTATACTCCATCGATTGGGCTTCATTCTGGATCGTAGTGGTGGACCCAAAGGTTGCGTCTCAAGTCTGCAATGCGTTGCGAAATGCTTCTCCTTCTGCATTGTAACGCTCTAAGGTTGAGTACATGTCCTTTCTACTGCGCTTTCATCTCTACAGTGAGCTGTCTTGGGACCCAACGGGCAGAGACTTTTCGGTAACCCAGTACAGTTGTGGCGATATGGTGCACTCGTTCTTTCGAAATGCCGCTTCATCTGCAATTTCCTTTTGTTTGACCCTTCGATTAGCTCTAATCATGCAGTCAACTTTCTCTCGATGAGCCGTGTCCGTGCGGAAAGGGCCACCCGAACGCTTTCGATCACGCAGAATTATCTCTCTGGGGTCTTCCTTTAAAAATTCTCACCCATTTGCGAACTGCGCACAGTCTGAAATGCACATTTCACCATAAACTGTCTTCATTCTTGCATGAATGTTTGCAGCAGAGAACATCCCTCAGCTACCCGCTCGATAACAGAGCGCTGTTTGATGAGAAGGTCATTGGAAGTCGCCATTGTCTCATAAACATGGCTACCACATCATGTATTTGCGCGTCACCATTATGAGCACGAATGACACGTCACACAAGCTTGTTGTTATAGTTAAGTCTAGAAAAATGGTTCGGGAGTATATGTATGAAATTTTAGGTCGATGTGACGAAGTGACCTAGTTATTAGCAAACGGAACTTAATTATCGGCCTGCCCTCGTATATGATTGACATGCCCACATAAAAAGACATAATTACATAAAAAACCCATAAGTTATAAAATTCTCTTTAACGTCTTGTAAGAGACTAGCTTTCAGCTTTTCTCAACAAC
>JAWDGP010007878.1:42500-64895 GCA_033675545.1 Elysia crispata | reverse complement strand
TAGTTTTAGTAGTTTTAGTTGTAATTGTAGTAGTTGTAGTTGCAGTTGTAGTTGTAGTTAATGTAGTTGTAATTGTAGTTGTAGTATAATGTACTTGTAGTAGTTGTAGTTGTAGTTATAGTTGTACTTGCTGTAGTTGTAGTTGTAGTTATACTTGTTGTATTTTTAGTTTTGCACTTCTTGTAGTTTTACTAGTACTTGTTGTAATTTTAGTTATACTTGTACTTGTTCTAGTTGTAGTTATATTTTGTACTTCTTGTAGTTGTATTTGAACATAAATAAAAGCAGTTTTTGTAATTTTAATTGTATTTGTTGTAGTTGTAGTTATAGTTGTACTTGTTGAAATTGTAACTGTACTAATTTGTATTTGTACTTGTACTTGTACTTGTTGTAGTTGTAGTTTTACTTGTTGTAGTTGTAGTTAGAAGAAATGGTTGTGTTTAGTTATACATGTTCTTGTTGTATTTGTAGCTATTCTTGTACTTGTTGGAGTTGTAGTTTCAGTAGTAGTTGTAGCTGTACTCGTTGTAGTTGTAGTTGTAGTTGTACTTGATGTTGTTGTGGTACTTTTTGTAATTGCTACTTTTACTTGTATCTGTTGTAACTGTACTTGTAGTTGTAATTGTTGTAATTGTAATTGTACTTTTTGTAGTTGTAATTGTACTTAATCTTGGTGTAGTTGTATACTTTTTCGTACCTGTACTTGTTCTTTTACTTGTTGCAATTGTAGTTTTACTTGTACTAGTTGTATTTGTAGTTGTATCTTGTACTTGTTAAAGTTGTAGTTGTACTTGTACTTGTTGCTTAGTTGTATTTAAGTTGTACTTGATGTAGTTGTACTTATACTTGTACTTGTTCTAGTTATCACTGTTATAGTTATAATGGTACTTGTACTTAGTGTACTTGTGGATTTTGTTTGTATTAACACTTATAGTTAAACTTGTACTTGTTGAAGTTGTGGGTTGTACTTGTTGTATTTGTAGTTGTAGTTGTACTTGGTAAAGTTGTATACTTTTTGTAGTTGTACTTGTTATTGTACTTGTAATTATTTTTGTTGTACCTCTTTTTGTTTTAGTGTTACTTCCACTGTTTTAGTTGTACTTGTACTTGCTGTAGTTATAGTGGTACTTGTACTTGTTGTTAATGTAGTTGTTATTGTACTTCATGTAGATTTAGTTATACTTGTTGTAATTTTAGTTTTAGTTGAACTTTTACTTGTTCTAATTGTAGTGAAACTTGTACTTGTTGCAGTTTTGATGTACATGTCCTTGTTGTAGTTGTAGTTGTACTTGTACTTGCTCTAGTTATAGTTGTACTTGTACTTGTTCTAGTTATAGTTGTACTTCTACTTGTTGTAGTTGTAGTTGTTATTGTACCTGACCTAAATGTAGTTATACTTGTTCTAGTTGTAGTTGTAGTTATACCTGTTGTAGTTTTAACTGTACTTGTTGTATTTGTACTTGTACTTTTACTTGTTGTAGTTTTACTTGTACTTGTTGTAGTTGTAGTTGTACTTATGGTAGTTATAATTGTACTTGTACTTGTTCTAGTTGAACTTGTAATTTTTGTAGTTGTACTTGTTGTAGTTGAAGTTGTAATTGTACTTTTTGTAGTTGTACTTGTTGTAGTTGTAGTTCTACTTTTTGTATTTTTCATAATTGTAGTTGTACTTGAACTTGTTGTAGTTTTAGTTGTATTTGTATTTGTTGTAGTTGTACTTGCACTTGTACTTGTTGTAGTTGTACTTGTTGTAAATGTAGTTGTAGTTCCACGTTGAAATTGTATTTCTACTTGTAGTTGTTCTAGTTATAGTTAAACTAAACTTAAACCTGATCTAGTTGTAGTGGTAATTTTACTTGTTGTAGGTGTAGTTGTCCATGTACTTGCTGTAGTTGTAGCTGTACTTGTACTTGTTGTAGTTGTAATTGTAGTTTTAATTGTTTCTGTTGTAGTTGTAGTTTTGCTTGTTCTAGTTGTAGTTTTACTTGTACTTTTTGTAGTTTTAGTTGTACTTGTACTTGTTGTAGTTGTACCTGGTTTTTTTTTAGTTGTTTTTCTATTTGTACTTGTTGTAGTTAAACTTGTACTTCTAATTGTTCAAGTTTTACTTGTACTTGTTGTAGTTGTACTTGTACTCGTTGTAGTTGTAGTTTTTTTGTTGTCGATGTAGTTGTACGTGTACTTGTTTTAGTTATAGTTAAACTTGTACTTGTATGTTTACATGTACTTGTTGTAGATGTAGTTGTAAAAAATATTGTAGTTGTAGTTGTACTTGTACTGTTATAGTTGCAGTTCTACTTGTGCTTGTTGTACATGTAGTTGTACTTGTACTTGTTATAGTTGTACTTGTACTTGTACTTGTTGTAATTTTAGTTGTACTTGTACTTGTGGTAGTTGTAGGTGTACTTGTTGTCCATGTACTTGCTGTAGTTATAGCTGAACTTGTACTTCTTGTAGTTGTAGTTGTACTTGTAATGGTTGTAGTTGTACATGTACTTGTTGTACTTGTAGTTGCACATGTACTTGTTGTCGTTCTAATGGTACTTGTACTTTATGTAGTTGTACTTATAATTGTACTTGTTAAAGTTTTACTTGTACTTGCTGTAGTTGTAGTTGTACTTGTACTTGCTGTAGTTGTAGTTTTAGATGTACTTGTTGTAGTTGTAGTTGTACTAGTACTTCTTTTACTTGTAGTTGTGTTTGTTGTAATTTTGGTTGTACTTGTACTTATAGTTGTAGTTGTACTTGTTTTAGTTGTAGTAGTACTTGTTTTAGTTGTAGTTGAACTAATTGTCTTTGTAGTTGTTTTTGTACTTGTTGTAGTTATAGTTGAACTTGTACTTGTTGTAGTTGTACTTGTAGTTGTTGTACTTGTTCTTATGGTAGTTGTATTTGTACTTGTACTTGTTGTATATGAACTTGTACTTGTTGTAGTTGTAGTTGTACTTGTACTTGTTATAGTTGTAGTTGTACTTGTACTTATAGTTGTAGTTGTACTTGCTGTAGTTGAAGTTGTATTGGTGTAGTTGTAGTTGTAGCTGTACTTGTTGTAGTTGTAGTTTCAGTTGTATTTGTTGTAGTTGTAACTGTACTTGTTGTAGTTTTATTTGTACTTGTACTTTTACTTATACTTTTTTTGTAATTGTAGTTGTTACTGTACATGTAATAATTGAACTTATAAATGTACTGTTACAACTACAACAAATACAACTAAAAACTACAACTACAACAAGTACAATAAAACACAACCTGGCATTTAACTTCAACTACAACTACTATAAGTGCAAGTACAACTGGCAAGTGCAAGTACAACAACAACAAGTACAAAGTTCATAGCAACGAAATTCCACGAAACTGGCATCTGGCTACAAATTGAGAATTGACAACCCCATTGGCTTGGCAATTGACACCTTCAACATACAAACATACAAAAGACGATTGATTCAGCATTCCTTACAGCTGAAACTGACTTACGACTTCAAGTACGGTACGACACCAATTTTTGACAGGCCTTTGAATTGAACAGGCCAATCATGACGAGTGCAACAGCATTGACTCTGACGAGTGATTGTAGACTTGACTGCATAGCGCCATTAAGAGCTATCAACAGCCTTAATTACCACTAACATTGACCACAACCACAAAGGTACGGGATTCAGTATTACAGCAGAGCTACATGGACAGCAATGCAACCTGAAGCCAGTGAAATCAAGGCAAACTGCAAACTATAACAGCCATTACAACTACATCAACACAGCAAGCACAAGCAATGCAATACCCTTCATTTTTGCAACCCATCACGTAGGCCTTGATGCAAGGACCCCAACACTTCAACAAAACGAAGTACTGCACGTACAATCGACAAAAATCTACCTTCAACGATCAAAATTCTATTTACAACAATACAAGTAGAACTTGAACGATTAAATTTAGACTAACTACAACAAATACAAATCAAAACCGAACCTGACAATTGCAACTAAAACTACAAAGCAATCAAAACACAACTAGAGGAACGGGTTTGACTACAACTACGAACAGGAGCAGTCTAAAACTCAGTGCAACAACAGGCTGCATTACAACCCACGAGCAGAGACCACATGTTATTCCTACAAACTAGTAAGGCTACAACAGATCGGAGTTTAACCATGGCAACTACAGTAGTTTGACTACATTGCTAGTACAACTAGGGTTTGAAATTGATACGAAAACCTGAAAATGCAACAAAACGAAGTTCAGTACAACCTGACCATGAAAATACAAAGTAGGTTTCTAACTGCAACAGGCTACAATTACAGCATTGACTTCAACTACAGCTTTGAAACAAACTACAAAATTAGGTAGTACAGCACAGTGCCAACTGCCATGAAATTACCGGCTACAACTACGACACAAGGCACGGCAATGGTACTGGTACTAGGCTGACGAAATTTGATGAAACCCCACAGCCGTCACAACCTGACGAAACCCGACAAAACTACATTTAAAATCAATTACAACAGCTAACTACAGTAAATTCACAGCCCCATTCACGGGTATAACCATGACGTCTGCAATGACACAGCGTAACATCAGAGCATGACGAACCAGAACAAACTCAAAACAAAATTACAACCCAGAAACAACTCAAATCTACATGATATTCACAACAGTGCAATGCCACAGTACAATACAACCAAGGCAAATAAGAAACAAACACTAAAACAAACAAATACAATAACAGTACGACACCAATGCAACCCCAAAAACTACAATCGAGCAATGCAGGACCTTATAATTGGTACAGTAAAACCTGAAAATACAACAGAACAGAACAGTAGTAACAGGCCATAGTACTGTCAGCGCTACGACACAGCCAAGTGCAGCTAAATTACGGCTGAACCCCGCAGGTACTACACGACAGATGCTGCAAGTGACTTGCACCAAACTGCAACAGTACGATACAGTACGGCACAACAATGCAGTTGCAACCCGAAACTACGATTACAACTGTGGCATCGAAATTACGGCTACGGCAATACGGCAGTTGCAACTGGAGAATCCCTTGAGCCTGGGCGGAGACGCTCGCCAACTACAACCTGAGCTACGAGCTACAACGAAATTACAGTAAAATACCAGTCTGGTCACCAAATTTCAGCAATGCGAGCTCTCGACAAAATTGACAAAACTGACTACAACAGAGCCCATTGTTCAAATACAACTACAAGAGTGCAAAATGTAACTGAGTACAAAATTGCGAAGCTAAAGATTACAACAATCCCCACTGGTAAAACTAGATCTAAGACAAGTACGACTATAACTACAAATATGACAACCCCCAGTAGTACATATACTCCAATCCACGAATACAACCGATGACAACTGGCAATACTATTGACAAAACTACCAAAACTCAAAATTGCAATAACCCATTTGCAATCAAGAAATTGACAGCTAATGCAGCAACAAAACTGGAACTATTCCTTCACAACCACAGCAATACTGTACAAGCTCACAACTACAGCAACAGCAACATTAACACAACAGGACTAACGAGACAGAGCAATTCAACAAGAGCAAGAGCAATCAAACTTGAAACAAGATCAAGGCAATCTGTTCCTGACTTACAAGTGCAACCACATTTACAACTAGATTAAGAACTACATCAAGCTACCTTCAGAATTACAATTACAACAGCCAAACTATAACCTGTGAAACCGCAGTGTAACACCAGAATGGGACCACAAAAGTAAATTGACAAGCTAACAATCAAGCAATGCCAACCTGACAAACAAAACCTGGCAAAATAACAACCCACAGCTACAACCCCAAGTACGCTTTCAACTGACACAACAAGCCCTGCAACCCACAGCCAATCAATATCCCTTATGACAACAATGCATGCAGTCCCCAAACTACAACAGGCCTGAAACAGACCTGATAAAGAAATTGCGAAACTGAGGCATGAGTAAGTACCTACAGCACTGTCTGAAACTGCAGCCTGGCAACCTACAGGCAGACCCACGACAATCACAACCCGTGAACCCACGAGCAAATGCAACTACTAACTGGCTTGGCTGGTGCAGTACGCTACATTGCCAGGCCGTGGTAACAACACAGTAAGGACTAGTATCGGATTGGGAACTGCAACTGGCAAGTGAAGCTAAATCCTGAAACAGAGGTACCCATACAACAGGTACTGATTCACACAATACAACAAAGAACAACTGCGTATCTGACAAAATACAGTAACAAAATGCATCTGACAATTACAATGGGAGCACTATTGCAACCTTAAGAACAAAGTACGAGGCAAAACTACAACAGAACTGCAAAATTACAACCCACGACAGTAACTACAACAAATACGAGTTCACCGTCAACCATCAAGTGCGAACACAATTAATTTTTAAAAAACATTACAACAAGTAAATGCATTGCAAGTTAAATACAACTAAAACAATCCAACCCACAACTACAACAAACACAGTAATACAACACAACAAGCACATGTTCGCTTCACAACCTGACAACATAACTAGACCACGAGAAAGAACCTGACACAGCCAGCTACAAATACAAACTAACTACAACCACAAGATTTAACTACAAATACAGCAGTACAATGCAATCCTAGCAACAAATGAAGACAACTACAGCAAACAAGCTGAAACCCAGCAACAACAAGCAAGATCAACTAAAACGACAATCAGAGCTAACCGTAACCTACAATAACGAGCAATGCAACTAATTCTAACTACAACATGTTCACATTTAACCCCAGAAATTTACAACTACAACAATACAGCAGCAATGTCAAACGACACAACAGCAATGCAACTATAAATTACTGAAAGCAAACAAAAGCTATTGGCTACAACAACAACAATGACTGCAACAGGCAAAATTTTGATTTTGGCTTCCCATCAATCTCACAATGCAACTAGGGGTTCCTGACTGCAGAGCACGACAAGTAGATGGCAACTAAGAGCTAAAACTACAATTAAAAACTGCAATGATGCAATTACAATGCAAATACGAGCTACAGCTACAGCTCCCTTGGCTACAGGCTCACAGCACTACAATTACAAGCTAAAACTACACATTCACACTACAATGCAACACAGTACAAGCAAAAGCACAACCACAATAATACAACTACATAACGGGGTCACAGCTGCAACTACAGCAGAGTGTAAAGTGCAGCTGCAATACAATAAAGTGCTGGCTTCTGGTTAAACTACAGCAGTACATTCACATGAGAATACAAGTTTAACCTGAAAACAAAACAGCTCTGTGCAACAAAGAATACAGTTACAACCGAAAAATTTGGCTAACTACAACAAATGGAAACTACATTTACAACAAAACAGTACATTAACCTTCAATTAATAAAGAACAACTGGCTCAAAGCAAGAGGATACTACAACAACAGACTTTAATTAAACAAGCAAGCTACAACTAACTACAGCTGAACAAGCTCCAATGCAACTACCCAACTACAACAAGCCATCGACAACTACAGCCTAACAGCATTCAGAATGCAATAAAGAAAATTACACCACAGAAAAACAGACCACAACTACAGCAATACAAGCTCTTGACAACAACAGCTCCTTGCACGGCAATGCAAGTAATGCAATGAAATTTTGACAACAGATCATGCAAATACAGCAATAATGAAATACAGCTATAACACAACCAAGTTGAGAACGCTCCTGCAACAAGCACGTGACAACCTGACAGAATGCAAAGACATTCCTGAAACAGCTTCACAGCACAGCTGAAAATGCAACAACCAGCCACACCCAATCAATATATACAACTCGTAGAAGCAACCGAAATACAGCCACAACTACAGCAGTACAGAAGCTCACAGCAACAAGTACCCCTATTACAACTTACGAAAATTTACAATGCCCATCAGACAAATGCAATTACAGCTAACAACTGAAAAAACACATTCTTCTACAATGCAACCTACAACAGGCCTGCAATCTGATAAACGGCAATACATTACAACACCAGCTAAATGCAAAGCACCAACAGTAAATGCCTTCTGAAATTCCTGACTTACAACAGGTGCTCCAAGTGCAATGACAACTACCTGAAAACTGATTCAAGAACGGCAATACCACTACAACCTACAGACACAGCAGCCCTGTTAAGGCAACCATCTGCAACTGCAGTACAAGAAGTACGATACAGCATTCCTTATGAAACTACAACCCCAATGTGCAAATTCAACCTTGAAGATCAATGCAAGCAAGCGTTTAAAAATTGCAACTAGGGTAACAAGCCATAACCCCAACCTGGCAAGTTTAGAAATTGCAACCCAAAATCTACAAATGTGACTACGGCTACGGGTAGCAGTACGACGACTACGTGTGCGACACATTGATGAGAGTACGGCTACGGCGAGTATGGTTAAAGACTACGGCGAAGTATGGCGGCCTACGGCACGGCACGGCAGGTAGTGACACGGCGTATTGCAATGCGGCTGCGGTGCAGTAGTGACAGCTTCCCATTGACGAAGGCAAGCTCGCAGCCTGCCGCCTGTGTAAGCAGGCTGGGGAACCCAGGCTACGGCCGGCAACGACGAGGGCCGAGACAGAGCCGCTGCAGGCTCACCCACGGCCTGACTACGGCACACGGCCCAGCTCGGCTACCCATCTGCAACTGCTGCAACAACGACTGCAACCCCGACACAGCTACCGAGTGGACTACATTACTCACTGTTACAGCTAAAAACTGCTGCAACAAAACTACGGCTACTACGACCCCACAACTACAAGCTGGCAAAAACAAATGCATTCAAAATTCTGACAACGAAGTGCAATACAACTACAACAACTCAACAGAACAGCAGATTGATGCAACTGTTTGACACACCCAGCCACGAAATTATGACACAGCCGACAAAGGGTGTAGCACGCTTTGCCAGCCAAGCACGGCTACATTGCAATCGACTTCTACAGAGAACGTATTTTGACAAAGAGCACGAGCAATGCCCGTATTCGGCTTCACAGCTCTGACAGTGCTTTACAATACAGTGCAATTACGAGCAAACACAAGGAATGAAGAACACTGGCTAAATTTGACACAGCCCAAATCTGCAAAATTGTGAAAATTTTGAAAATTCAACAGAATACTGGTTACAAAATATAGGATAAAACTATAAACTAGAACAAGTACCACAAGAACACGTCTACAACTAGACCAATTTCTTCATGATAACTTTAAAACACGTAAAACCCCATTTAAGGCCAGTTAACCGGACAACTGAACAAACTACATTGAATCCAGGACCAAACAGCAGAACAGTACAACCCAAAACCCTGAAATGTAGGCAATGAACAGAACTACAACTACCTTTGAAATGGGAATTTGCAACAAACTCGGCAATACAGCGCAGCTACAACTAAAACAGTACCTTTAACCTGACAATCACACCACAACAGATACAACCTACAGTAACAACAACTACGTAAGCTGGCTTAACTGAAATGCAAACAGCAATTGCAAAAGAACAAGTCACAACACCAACAGCAACAATGCAATACAACAGGATTCAGTAACTATTCCTGCAAGTACAAAGAATACTGTGAAACAATTCACAATACAATGCAACTACAGCTCCTGAGACCAAATGACGTAAATGGTTTCAGAGCTAACAGAATGCAACTAGTACAACAGCTAATACAACTACATCATGCAACTACAACCAGAAATTACCCAAAAAAAGGCAACTATTCAAACAATTACAGCAAAGCTCGATCTCAACACAACAAGCTGAAATGCAACAACTACAACAAGCCACAGCCATACCAGTACCGCTTTCAACCTATTTGAGACATTACAATGCAACTACAGCTACAGCTACAGCTTCTGGCAATATTGCAAGAGCAACAAGAGCAGTGCAACAGAGCAAATTAAGTGACAACCTGCAGTGCAACTACAACAAATTGACTTCACAAACTCACAGCAGAAACTACAACTACAATAATGCCAGCAATACCTGACAGCGACAGAGCTGAAACTACAGTACTGTAACTACAACACAACAGGGTTCAACAAATACAACTACAGCAACTCAGAGCCTGGTTAAACTTACTAGAACAAACAGGGTCTAACTACAACAGAGGCAACTTACAACCTGCAAACTGCAGTGCAATGCAATACAATACCAGCTGAAACCGCAAGTTCAACCTTAACTAGAACTGAAATAACAAATATAACCTGACAACTACAGCAATGAAATGCAGCAATACAATACATTAAAACAGTACTGTTAAAAAGAGCAATGCAGAACACGAACTACGATGATAAAGCTTCAACTATAACTGAAACAGTACAGTACATTGGAAATGGCTACTGACTACAAAAATGGCTGCATGTTACTACAACACAGCAATGCAAGTTCGATTATCTAGAAACAGAACATGCAACCCACAACAAACCACCGGCTAATATACAGGTACATTCAAAGGCATGTACAACTAACAACACCAACACCAACATGCAAAAGTAACACAACCAAGAAATGCAACTACAATTACAACTGAAAAAATCAAAATACAGCACAACAATACAATAATTTCCCAGTATAACTACAGGCCACAGCCCTGAAATGCAAATGCAAAACAAAACTACAACAATACCTACAACCTGGCTGGTACAACTACAACGACAAACAAAATGCAACTACAGTACGACCCATAACTACAACTACCACGAGACAACCAAAACTACCTGACGACACGCTTCAACCAAAATGCAAATAGAGAACGCCGCCACAAGCCGGCAACACGAGCTACAACAGACCACACTACAACTACAACAGTACGACAACTACAACCTTCAATTACAACCCCATCTTCAACAAGTGGGAAACTGCTGGTGCTAACTACATCAGCAATGATACAATCTAGCAAATGGGCACAGTGCAGAAATGCAACTACATTTACAAAAGTGCATGGACAACCACAACTAAAACAAACAAAGAACAGAATGGCTAAAATCTACAACAATGCAAGTTTGACTTATAACCCAGGAGTGAAATGAAGTGCAGAACAAATACAATGAGGCAACAGAGCTCTCCTGAAATTACAACAATCTATCAAGTGCAGTTAAAGGATACTAGTAACAGAACAACAATATTACATGTGAAATACACCTACAAGTAGCAGCCACGGCTACAGCAATGCAGAGGTGGAGACAGCCACGAGCAATGCAGTCGCGCCACGGCTGCAATCAGTATAGTGAAACTACGGCCGGCAGTAAAGAAGTGACTACATACACGGCTGGAAATATGACTACACGTACAGGCACATTTGAGCTTGCAGTGGTGCGATGGCACGTCAGCCTGACAATGGTCTGAGTACAATTGGCCATGGCTGGGATGAGTATAACCCTGAGCAAGTACAGCTTCAACCTGTAACAGGGGGCAGAACAGGCACGGAATAAGGACTCGGACTACAGTAAGTTGGCTACCTGCAACAGTGAAACTACGACGAAACCGCATTAACATCTATGAGATACAGCCTAAACCAGCTGGAGCTGAAATTTCTGGCTAACTACAACTACGCCTGAAAACAACAGAGCGCCACATTTACAGAACACTGACAACTGAAGTGCTCCTTACAACAAGTACAACCACATTACAGTATCAATGCAACCACAATACAGAAATTTACAGATTCAACCCGACAGGAACGTATATTACAGAAGTACAACACCACAACCACAGCTGAAATTGCAATGGCCTAATAAAACTACAAAAATCACAGATTATATGACAACAGAAACAGCATTAAATGGTGCAAACAACTACAATATTAAGCTCTACAACCAACAAGCTAATAACCAATACATTCACAACTGAAATTCAAACTACAACTACAACAGAACTGAAAAACAGAACCACAACAAATGGGGCTTACAACCACAATAACAATTACAGAAATAAAACTACAAGAGCTCCTGCAACCCCAATTACAACAAGCAATGAAACACAATTACAAACTACAACACTACAATGCCAGCAGGCCTGAGACCGGTGCAAAAACAACAATACAAGTAAATACCAGAACAAGAACAAGTACGAAACTAACTAAACTAAATGGATAAAACCTGACAATGCAAAACCCACAGTAATGAAGTACAGAGCTAAAACCAAAAACAGTACCAACAAGGATGCCTTCCTGACCAGTGAAACGGACCGAGCTACAGTCAGTCAACTGCAGCACGGCAAGTACAAGAACTAACTAAAACAAGAGCACGAAATTGCAAATGCAACCACAACAGAGAACAGTTACAACTACAGGGTTAATTTCAAGAACAACTACAACTATAACAAAAATGCAAGTACCAGAGATAGTTTGAAGTACAACATTATGACTACAACTACAACAATGCAATTACAAGTGCAATACAGCAAGTACGACCAAGACATGAACAAAATGTGCTCTGGGATAAACCTAGGCATTACAAGTAGAAGAATGCAGAGTACCATACAATGGTGACTCCATATACAAATGGGCCACGGCTACCTTCAAGGAACAACTACAAATACAAAGGACAATCTTGGCCAGGAACAGTACGAAGTCAAATGCAACAAAACAAAAACTGCAATGACCAAAAATGACCACAACCTATAACAGACCTGAAACAAACTGATTAAACAATGAGAACTGCAAAGGCCTGTTAACAACTATTTGACAGCGTATCGATGCACGTTTGACAGTACTGAAGTGTAACCTGACACAAAGAAATACCCGGGTACAGAGCTCCAATGCAACAGCCGAGACACAGATCAACAGTAGTAACACAACAGAAGTACTAGACGAGCACGACAGTGCAATGCAAGCCCTGAAGGGTGTGTTCAATTGACCGCATAGTACGAGTGCGGCACAACACGACAATGCCACGGCCGCAAACACTGATACAGATACAGGCTGCAGTACAGTACGGCTGGTACCGGAGCACGAGTAGTACAGAGAAATGGCAGTTGCAAGGTAACCGAACTACAACCCACGGCAAATGCAACCCACGAAAAATAGACGGCTTCCCCACGGCTTACGGCCTGACAGTGGAATGCAGGCCCAGTGATCACGGCAAATGCGGTTACCTGTGGTCTGCTGGCTTCCTGACGACAGGCCACTAGTGGTCTAGTACAACAATACCGAGCTGCCAAGGAGCAGGCAACAGTACAACACGGTGGTCTTTGCAATGAAATGCAACGACAACAAATACGACGAGCGGCCCGGCCTGGCTGACAATGCTGACAGTGCAGTACAGGCCTGATGAAATACAGTTACAAAGAGCCTGACCTATTCCAGCCTGGCCTGAAATGCGGCTGACTACAGGCACCAGTATACAGTTACAGGTAATAAGGCTACAACAATGCAAAGAGTGTGGGTACAACAGATATGATTGACACAGTACGAAGTACAGAGCAACTACGAGCAAGTGCAGGTGGCTTACAACAATTACATTAACAGAAGCAACAAATACAACTACAACAATGCAACAGGTACAACTACAGTAACCTGCAAGGAGTGCAAGTACAACTAGACTTACAACAATGCAACTCTAACTACAGCTACAGCAAGCGCCCAACCACAACTATACTACTAACGAAATGATAGATATAGATTCAAGAGAAGATAGAGATAGACAGATCACAGTATAGGTTTTTCAGACAGGCAGACAGAAGAAAGACTAATAGGACAAGAACCCCGAAGGAAGATACTGATGAAGGCAAAGCCCCACAATGGCTTTGCACTCAGAAAAAATAAAATGATCTCATTTAAGCCAGTATTAATTAATAAAAGGCTGATGAAAAATAAATAATAAACACAGTGAAAAGAGCAGATATTTATATACTGATTTTTATTCACGGGTACAAGGCAAAAACAAAATTCCTCAAAAGAAAAAGCAGAAGATAGAGAGAGATAGATTTGAAAGTTAGAGGCAAGGAAAAGCAGAGAAATGAGAAGAGACTGAAATTTTGAAACCAGTTTTGGTGGAAAAATTAAAAGAAGTACCAAAACTCTGAAATTAGAAAAAAATTGGATATGATACAATTAGATACCCTAATAAAAAAAGAGCAATATCAAAATTCATAGATCAAAAGACATGTAGAGAGAGAGAAGAGAAGAGAGAGAGAGAGAGAGAGAAAGAAAAGATAGAGAAAAGTCGAGCCAGCCCGAAAGAGCACACAGTAGAGAGAGAGAGAAGAGAGAGAAAGAGAGAGAGAGAGAGAGAGAGAGAGAGAGAGAGAGAGAGAGAGAGAGAGAGAGAGAGAGAGCTCCGGAACGGGAAAAAATTAAAAAGAAAAGAATTTGGTCACAAAGGTATAGAGAAAGGTGGGCTTGATAAAATCTTAGACGAAATAAATAAATTAATAAAGGCCAGAAAATAAAGATAGAAAAGAAGAAAATTATAGATACTAGTAAAACATGAATTATTCTACTGATTAAGATGGACTCTTCAAAGTTAAAGAAATATATATATATATATTCAAAAAATGGACAAGGGCACACAAGAGAGAGAGAGAGAGAGAGAGAGAGAGAGAGAGAGAGAGATAGAAAAAGCGAGACAGACAAAGATAGACAGAGTAAACAAATAAAAGAAAGACAGAGCCACACAAGAAAGATGTTCGTTGAAAGAAGAATAATCAAGAAATAAGAAAAAAATAAACATTTATACCTTGTATATGACTACTTTAGAGAGAACAGATTAATACACTACCATGGACACATCTATTACAAATGAAAAAGAAATCCATAATAATAGAAAAGAGGCAAAGGAATGCAGATAAATAGATAGACTGATAGATGGATAGAGAGAGAGAGTTACAGAGAGAGGTAGAGAGAGAGAAAAGAAAGGACAGAGAGCGAGTGAGAGATATATTGAGAGAGCGTGGAAGGGAATTAACCCGTAAAAAGAAAGAAATGGGGACATTCGGGACGGAAAAAGAGTAGGCTATACACACATATAAAGACAGAAGCATAAAAAATACTGATCTCAAACATGGTTTATTCAAAGACATTAAACTGTTCGGGCAAAGTAATTCATATTATGTCCTCCAGGTTTAGCCATTGGGATGGCGGCCCCAAGAAATATATAAGTATTTAAATATTGGGTTCATTGATACCTTTTCCATGGACACCTTAATTCTTTTTTCTTCAAAGTATCTACCATATAGCAAATAGAAAAAGCAGAGACAGAATCATTGATTCAACTGATCATATCGGCTGACGCTTAAGAAAATAAAGACAAGCAATGAATATAGTTTGAACGGAACACTTGATTAATATACTGATTTAGATGCAGACACAAGGTTTACAAAATAATATTCAGAAAAGACAGAGGAGACACACAGAAGATGAGGAAAAGAGATAGGGAGGGATCGAGAGAGAGAAAGAAAGAAAGATACACAGAAGGTGAGAGAGAGAGAGATCGTGTAAAGTAAAAAACCCGCAAATAGAAAGAAATAATCAAATACAGGTATAGAGATACAGTGAACCCTATATAAACATGGACAGCGGCTTAAACAAAATAAATCAAATTTTAAAGAAAAGAGAAAGAGAAAGAGAGAGAGAGAGAGAGAGAGAGAGAGGGGGAGGGAGGGAGGGAGAACGAAAGAGGAACAAGAAGGAAGAAATAAAAGAAAGAGCGACACGCAGTTACAAAGGAAAACAGATTAAATTACTGATTTAGATGGTGACAAAATGTTTACAAAAAATCATTCATAGAAGAGAGAGAGGGAAGAGAGAGAGGGGAGAGAGAGAGAGAGAGAGAGAGAGAGAGAGAGAGAGAGAGAATGAGAGAGCTCAGGTAAAAAAAAAGCAAGCAAAATAAAACAGAAAGAAATAGGGTCTGAAATTAAGAGAGCGTGGGCAACCTTTGTAAGAATAAACAAAATAGAATTATCAAAGTTTTTAGACCAGAGTTAGGGAGGTAGAGAGAAAGAGAGAGAGAGAGACAGAGAGACAGAGAGACAGAGAGAAGGAGAAATCGGAAGAGGATAAGCCAATAAAAAGACAGAAAGAAATAGTCCCACTGGGTAAGATAGAAAAAGTGAATTATAGACCGAAATAGGCAGAAACAGAAAGAAAAAAAAATGTATCGGAAGTGAGAGAGATAGATAGACAGAGAGAAACAGAGATACAGAGAGAGAGAGAGAGAGAGAGAGAGGGAGAGTGAAAGAGACAGAAAGTCAGACAGAGAAAGTTTTAAGGGAAATAAAGTGAAAAAAAACGAAAGAAATTAGGTTGCTCGGGTATAGAGAGAGAGTGAACTATACAGATAAAATGAGATCATATCCAATGAAAATTTAGAAAAAAAAAATGACAGGATAGAGGCATGGAAAATACAGATAGCTATAGAGATATGTAGACGGATAGAGAAATTGAGAGAAAGAGAATTGTTCCACTAACGCACTGTCCACTTGTGACTGGCACATCATATCTGCTTATCAGCTCTTAAATCGTGATAGACTCTGCCTCGATGAGACTGTAAGTAAATAGCGACACATAAAGAGAAATTAGTAACAAACTGATATAGACAGAGACATAAAGGTTAAATGAATGTATCAAAAGTATCGGAAGAGCGGCAAAGAAGACAGAGATAGTGAGAGAGAAATAGAAACAGAGGAACAAAATTAAAGAGATCAAAGGAAGTGAGGCATACAATAAGAGATAAAGGTAAAGTATTGACATAGACAAAAACAAACTAAAAAAATGATGATCTTAAAGTGTGGGAAGAGCCTCAAAGAAAAAAAAAAGAAGCAGCGAAAGATAGAGAGAGAGAGAGAGTGAAAGATTAGGAACTAGAGAGAAAAGTAAAAGATGGTGAAACACGGTTAGAGAAAGAATCAGTAATTTATATTGTCATAGACAAAGAAATGAACATGTAAAAAAATATAAAAATATTAGGAAAAAGAGACAAAGAAGAAAAAGAGAGAAACAAGAAAGAGAGAGAGAGAGAGAGAGAGAGAGAGAGAGAGAGAGAGAGAGAGAGAGACAGACAGACAGACAGACAGACAGACAGACAGACACAAAAGGCAAAAAGAGGAAAGAGACAGAAAAAAAACAGTCAGAAAGAGAAAAAAGACAGAGACAAAGTTTTGAGTGCACATAGATATCAAACAAATTTAATATAACGATCTGAATCATTTTACTGTACAAAAGACTAAAAAACTGTTCGAGCGAAGTGATTCGTATTATGTACGCTAGTTTTAGCCACTAGAGGTGGAGGCGGGGAAAAAGAGGTTTATAATTATAAGTATTAATATGTTGGGTTCATTGATACTCATTTCCTTATGGACCCTCATTTTTTTTTATTTCGAAGCACCTAATTGTTGCAAAGAGAGAAACTAGGGACATAATCATAAAGATTCAAACACATGTCGGCCGACACATAAGGCAAAAAAAAAGTCGAGTGATGAAAAACAATCACAAAATGCTGATGTTCTAAAGGTCTGGAATCTAATATAGTATAACTTGCAACGTATGGGTCACATGGAAGGTTTCGCGAGAAAAACTGGCTTCCAAAAATGTACAGTAACGTAAAGCAAGGACACTGATGTAAGGTTGAAACGATGTAGTATCGCTGGTCAATATTGATTCAAACACCAGGAAGATGAAAATCACCAAGTTCGGAATATGGTAAAAAAGCACAGAAATACAGAAACATCTACAGACATCAGTGATTATAAAAAAAATGGTAGGCCAATCATAGCCATAGGCGTATTCATTAAAAGATTAGAGATCGAAATAACATTATTTGTAAAAAAAGGAAAAATATATTTAGAAAGAATTATAAAGAAATCAGAATCATTAAGAGAGAGAGCGAGAGAGAGAGAGAGAGAGAGAAGAGATAGAGAAAGAGAAAAAAAAAGAGAGAGAGAGAGAGAGGGAGATTTGGAGAGCGTGGAAGGGAAATAACCCGAAAAAGAAAGAAATAGGGACACAGGTATTGAGATAGAGTGAGTTATAAACACACCAAGATAGAAAGGGAGAGAGAGAGAGAGAGAGAGAGAGAGAGAGAGAGAGAGAGAGAGAGAGGGGTAGAAAGGGGGTAAAGAGAATGACAGAGAGACAAACGGAGAGATTGTATGGAAGAGGAAGAATCAGGAAGTCAAGAAAGAAATAACGACACACAGTTGGATAGAAAGAGAGAGGAATAAAGTACTATGGATACTTCTATTAAAATTTTAAAAAAAATTGTTTCAAAAATGACAAGAAAGATTTATAAAAATGATTAAAAAAGCGAAAGATTGAGTGTAAGAGGAAGAGCCAGAAGTAGATGAAACGAATTGTCTCACACAGTTAGATGGAAATAGTGAGTTATAACCTGACATAGATCTATACGGATGGGAAAAATGTAACGAAAGTGTGAGAAAAAAGGTAGAGAAACAGATAGTGAGAAATACAAAACTAAGAGAGAGAGAGAGAGAGAGAGAGAGAGAGAGAGAGAGAGAGAGAGATACATAAAGACAGTTAGTGTGAAAGTGGAGAACCGGGAAGAATAGAAAGAAATAGCCTCACGAAATCACTCAGTAAGGGCATGAACTCTACTAATTACGTGTGGGAATCTAATGTCGCATTTCGTTCAGGAGAAAGTAACTGTTGAAATGCAAAATTAACGGCAACTCATGCATAAAAATTATGAAAAGAAAACGTAAAGTAAATGCGTCTTTTTTGTGCGCCTAACTCGCAAATTCTTTTAGACTTTATAATTGAGTTGTCCAATGCACATAGACCTTTTCAATTAAGAAGAAACACTATCAAACAAATTTAATATAACGATATCAATCATGATTTTATACAAAGTCAATAAACTGTTATTTCAAAGTGATTTGTAATATATATATATATATATATATATATATATAAATAAATTCCAGTTGTAGCAATTAGGGAGATTTAGCGAATAAAGTATGAACAAATTAATTTTGGGGTTCGTTTACACTTACTTCATGGACCCCAAATTGCCTTCCTTCGAAGGCACCCACATGTAGCAAAGAGTGAAGTTACAGACATAATCATAGAGACTGAAATACAAGTAGGCGGCCGCATAAGAAAATAAAAGACGAGTGATGAAAATACTAATTAAAAGCCGGTTTTCGAAAGACATCCAACATAGTATGATTTTCAACAATATAACAGATGAGTCACATTAAGGTTTGGCGAGAAAAACTGGTTTCCACCTCGACCGGTAACGTAAAGCAAGGAAACTGATGACAATAAGGTTGTAACGATGAAGTATCGCTGGTAAACTTTGATTCAAAGACCAGAGAGATGAAAATCACTAATTTCGGCAGAGAGGAAAAGCATAGAAATATAGAAACATCAGCAAAGAAAGTGATTAAAAAAGAAAGGAAGACCAGTCATAGTGATAGACCGAACGTGTACATTGACGCGTGTTCATTAAAGAATTACAGATAGAAATAAAATTAATGTTAAACAAAAGAAAGATATATTTAGAAAGATTTATTAAAAAAAAGCCAAAAGCATTAAGAGATATATAGATAGATATATAGATAGATAGATAGATAGAAGGAGAGAGAAAGAGAGAAGAGGGGTAGAGAGGGGACAAAGAGAGAGAGAGAGAGAGAGAGAGAGAGAGAGAGAGAGCTAGAGAGACATGTAGGAAGAGAAAGTAAGAGTGAGAACTAGAGATACAGAAAAAAAGAAAGTGTGAAAGAGGAGAACCAAGAAGAGTAGAAAGAAATGGCCTCACGAATTAATCACTCAGTAAGGGCATGAACTCTACTAAATACGTGTAGGCCTTACATTTAAAAGAACGTAACTGTTGAAATGCAAAATTAACATCTACTACCACTACTACTACTGCTGCTGCTGCTGCTGCTGCTGCTGCTGCTGCTGCTGCTACTACTACTACTACTACTACTACTACTACTATATTATTATTATCATTATCATTATTATTAATATTATTATTATTATTATTATTATTATTATTATTATTATTATTATTATTATTATTATTATTATTATTATTATCATCATCATCATCATCATCATCATCATCATCATCATCACCATCATCATCATCACCATCATTATCATCATTATTTTTCTCATCAATGAGATGCACCATAATAACCGATGTTAACGGCTCCTTAACCCTCCATGCCACGAATCTCTACCGCTGATGAAGATAATATATTTGACAAACCAAGTTTGACCGTAGAATACTCCCACATTACTACCATTACACAATAGAGACTATGACGCTGGGACCAGTTTAAAACATATTTTTATAAAGTTGCGCTTCGGTCGTAAAAGGCGGGTATAAGTGTGGTGAATGTAAAAGAAGGAAAGCTCTGCATTTTCTGTTATTCTCTCTCTCTCTCTCTCTCTCTCTCTATATATATATATATATATATATATATATATATGATACGTAACTCTATACGTGTATGATACGTAACTCTATACCATAACTGATTAACTTGAAATAGCTGTCCTTGGTATCTAGGGGTGAGTTTTTTCCAGCTTGTCAACACGCCTGTAGGTTTGTTTATTTTCTCCTCTGACCTTGACTGCCTCGTGCTTGGTTATGCGACTCTTTCTTTTTCCAGGTCTCTCTCTCTCTCTCTCTCTCTCTCTCTCTCTCTCTCTCTCTCTCTCTCTCTCTCTCTCTCTCTCTCTCTCTCTCTCTCTCTGTCTCGCTCGCTCTTTCTCAATCTCTCTATCCATCTACCTATCTCTATATCTATCTCTTATTTGGTTGCCTTTATCCTTTCATTTTCGAATTTTTTTTTTTCATTGGATATGTCCATGGCAGTTCATTAGTCTTTCTTTCTTTTTAAATTACTATGTGTCGCTATTTTTTTTCTTCTATTATCGATTCTTTATCTTCCACACTATCCTTCCTTCTGCCTCCCTCTTTTTGGCCCTCTGTCTACTTCACTTCCACTTGCCTTCTCTCTAATTCTCATGATGTCATTTTGTCTGTATATCGTTCACTCTTTCCCTATACCCAAGCGAATTTCTTTCTTTCTTTTTTCACTTTATTTCCCTTTAACGCTCGATCTCTCTGTGTCTTTCTGTGTGTGTGTGTGTGTCTCTCTCTTTATCTTTCTCTCCCTCTCTCTCTCTCTCTCTCTCTCTCTCTCTCTCTCTCTCTCTCTCTTTCTGTATCTCTTTCTGTTAATGATTCCGACCTAATTATAAATCTTTAAAAATATATCTTTCCTTTCGTTACTTGCTTATTCTATCTCTAATTCGTTAATGAAAACACGTCAATGTACACGCTCTGTCTATATCTATGACTGGTCTTCTATTTTTCAAAACACTGTTCTCTGCTGCTGTTTCTGTTTTTCTGCGGTTTTCCAATCTCAGCCGAAATTAGTCGTTTTCATCTTTTTGTTTTAAATCAATATTTTCCAGCGAACCTTCACCGTTACAACCAAATTGTCATCAGTTTCCTTGCTCCACGTTACTGCTCTAATTGGAAGCCAGTTTTTCTCGCGAAGCCTCTCATGGAACACATTTGTTATATGGTTACAAACATTGTATAGTGGATGACTTTCGAACATCGGCCTACATGTTTCTGTCTCTATATTTTCTCCTTGTAACATGTGGGTGCTTTCTGAAGGAATGGGGAAATCGGGGGTTCATAAGGTGATTATAGCTGAATCACAAAAAAAAGAAAAAAAAAAAATTCCATACCTTTCTTTCCCGCCCCCACCCAAGTTGCTACAAATAGGATATAGAATACGAATTACTTTGCACGAACAGTTTATTAACTTTGTAAAAAATCGTGATTGAATTCATTTTAACAAATTTGATTTGATAGTTTTTCTACTTGATTTAAAAGACTTATATAATTTATCAACTTAATGTAAAAAAATAATACAATTTATGACACAGGCCTACGAAAAAGGTGCATTTTGTACAGTTTTTCTTCTCATATTTTTTTATAAATGAGTTGTCGTTAATTTTACATTTCAACAGTTACTTTCTTCTAAATGTTAGGCCATCACGTATTTAATAGAGTTCATGCCCTTACTGAGTGATTAATTCGTGATACTATTTTAACTATGACTAGAACATCTTTTTCTCTTTTCTTCGCTTCTCTATTATCTATTTCTCTTTTCTTCGCTCCTATCTTATCAATTTTCTTTTTATTATTATTATAATTATTATTATTATTATTATTATTATTATTATTATTATTATTATTATTATTATTATTATTATTATTATTATTATTATTATTATTATTATTATTATTATTATTATTATTATTATTATTATTATTATTATTATTATTATTATTAGATGTATCCATGTTTATTAGTCTTTCTTCCTTTCTTACTAGGTGTCGCTCTTTCTCTCTTTTATTTCTGATTCTTCATCTTCCACACTATTTCTC
>JAWDGP010007878.1:37500-40000 GCA_033675545.1 Elysia crispata | reverse complement strand
CTCAGCATTTTAATACTTATATACCTCTTTTTCCCGCCACCATCCCAATGGCTAAACCTGGAGTGCATAATATGATTTACTTTGCCCGAACACATTAATGTCTTTGAAAAAACTCATGTTTGAGATTATTATTTTTCTATGCTTCTGTCTTTGTCTGTATATAGCTGACTCTTTTTCCGTACCTGAGTGTCCCCATTTCTTTCTTTTTACGGGTTAATTCCCTTCCACGCTCTCTCAATCTCTCTCTCACTCGCTCTCTGTCATTTCTTTTCTTCCTCTTTACCTCTCTCTTTCTCTCTCTCTCTCTCTCTCTCTCTCTCTCGCTATCTATCTATCTATTTATCTATCTTTTTATCTATCTATCTATCTATCTTTTGATCTATCCGCATTCCTTGGCCTCTTTTCTATCATAATCGAATTTTTTTTTTTTTTTTTTTTAGTAATAGAGGTGTCCACGGTAGTTTACTAATCGTTCTTTCTCTCTAAATATGTTTCGCTATTTTTTTCTGCTATTTCTAATTCTTCCCTTCTAAACTATCGTTAATTCAGTTTCCCTCTGCCTTTCCTTTACTTTGTTACTCTGTCTTCCTTACTCCGTCTCGGTCTTTCAATTTCTCTCTCACTCTCTCTCTCCCTCTCTCACTCTCTCTCTCTCTCTCTCTCTCTCTCTCTCTCTCTCTCTCTCTCTTCTGTGAACGTCTAGTGCATTTTTTGAATATATTTTTTAAAAACATTGTTGTCTCATATTAATCGGTATAATAATCATCAGTATTCCTCAGTAACTATCTTACCCAGTGGGACAATTTCTTTCTGTCTTTTTTAGTTCGACCTCTTCCAATCTCTCCTTTTCTCTTTCTCTCTCTCTCTCTCTCACTCTCTCTCTGTCTCTCTCCCTCTCTGGTCTAAAAATTTTTTGGATATATTGTTTATTCCTCCGTCTAAGTCTGTATAAAGCTCACTTTTTCTCTTTAACTTTGTCTCCTATTTATTTCTTTTTTCGGGTCATTTCTCTTCAACGCTCTCTCAATCTGTCCGTCTGTCTTTTTGTGTATCGTCCTATGTCTCTCTGTCTCTCTCTTTCTCTTTCTCTGTCTCTCGCTCTCTCTCTCTCCCTCTCTCTCTCTCTCTCTCTCTCTCTCTCTCTCTCTCTCTCTCTCTCTCTCTCTCTCTCTCTCTCTCTCTCTCTCTATGATTCTGACTTCTTATGAAATCTTTCTAAATATTCTTTCTCCTTTTTTTCAAACTTTCTTTTTCTGTTGATGTTTCTGTATTTCTGTGCTTTTCTACCCTCTGCCGAAATTTGGCGATTTCATTTTTCTGGTGTTTGACTCAATATTAGCAGCAATACTTCATCGTTAAAACCTTATTGTCATCAGTCTCCTTGCTTCACGTTACCGTTCTATTTGGAAGACACTTTTTCTCGCGATACTTTTCTTTTGACCCGTCTATTATATGTTTACAATTTATATTATGTTGAATGCCTTTCGAACATTGTCTTTTTTTCATTTTTTTCCCCGTCGTCC
Source organism: Elysia crispata (assembly GCA_033675545.1). Lineage (NCBI taxonomy): Eukaryota > Metazoa > Mollusca > Gastropoda > Plakobranchidae > Elysia > Elysia crispata. The sequence goes on along the minus strand of JAWDGP010007878.1, from coordinate 38,477 downwards.
TTTATTTTCTATTGCGTCAACCGACATGTGTTTCAGTCTCTATGATTGTGTGACTAATTTGTCTCTTTACAATATGGGGATGCTTCCGAAGGTATGAGGAGATTAGGGATCCATGAAATGGGTGAAAGACTTGGTGAACCCAAAAATAAATATTTTCAAACCTTCATTCCACGCTATCACCCTAGTGACTTCAACTGTTGATCAGTATTTTTAAAATCCCGTTGTAAGCTATTGTTTTTGTTCTTCCCCTTCGTAACTTTTACTGTTTGAGTTTTTTGTTTTCCATTTCTTTACAGGATCAATTAAAAAATCATTTGCTACAGCCTTTATATGTTGCCTGTTGGTCCTAAGTTGTAAACCACTCTGTTAAGATGACTTTAGTGATGAAACTTCACAGATTCCCAATCTTGTGATGGAACATCCATCTCCAAATTGGGCATTGCTGTTGTTGTTGATGTTTTTATTGTTGTTGCAGTTATAACTGCTTATATTGCTGTGTTGTTCCAAGTGCTGCACCTTGTTACGATGATTAGACAGTTTAATCCCGCAGCTAGTGCTAGCATTTCTTGTGTATGCTTCCCTTGGTCGATCTCTACTGTTAGTTCCTCTCCCTTTCTCTCCCTCTTTCTCTCTATCTCCACCTCTCCGTCTATCCTCTTTAGAAATTTAACTCCCTTTCAAGAGGGAAGCCCTGGTAGACTGTAACACAGTCAAACATGTTTTGTAAAATTCACGAGACATACCGTGCTAGTGTTATATGAGTAAAATAGAAAAAAACACTAAAGAGATAGGTCGATCGATAGTAGATAGATAGATAGATAGATAGAAAGAGAGAGAGAGAGTGAGAGAGAGTGTGTGAGAGAGAGAGAGAGAGAGAGAGAGAGAGAGAGAAAAGACAGACAGAGATTGTTGAACAATGAAACACAATTATGTATAAATCATCTTTGAGGTAAGCCATGCTTCAATGACGATAGATA
>JAWDGP010007878.1:0-30000 GCA_033675545.1 Elysia crispata | reverse complement strand
AATGCCCCTTTAGAAGTTAATAACAAACAAAAATACTTCTCTCTATAAAGGAAGATATTCAACTCCCCATAAGGGGAGAAATGTCATTAGATTGCAGGGGGTGAAGGGTTTCAGCTCTGAACCTCCGCCATATAGACACTCTCAGGATAGCCGGCCCACCGACACCACATCGACGAAGTACCCAAGTCGCCGGTACCTCTGAGCAGGTTGTGCTTCTCACACAACCCACGACAAAACTTCCCTGCCAGCATCCAAGCACCAAAGTGATGCACACAAGTAAGTGCGCATCCCGGTGTTTTATGGGAGGAGCCACATCAGACCCAAAGCATAAATGACGACAGGCGCGGGCCGTCATAGTATGTGGACCTTGACCGTTTTACGGGCCTTAACACCGTTAGGGCTTGGAGCCAGTTCCTGGCGAAGTTGCCTTGCCAGGCAAAGTTCAACCGCTCCTGATCCATATTATGTAAACAGTGAGACACTTTTTTGATGCGGTTTACTTGCGTCGCATTTTCTTACAATTTTGTTTAATATCTATTTCAAAAAGGTAAAACCCCGTTAAAAGTAACTACAACCTGCATTTCTTACCGAATATTTAATAAATAAAATAAAACATTTTTATGTAATGATACATTTTGGGATGAATGTTTGAATTTTAAAAAAAAATCAGTTAAAACCGTGTATGATACGTAACTCTATACCATAACTGATTAACTTGAAATAGCTGCCCTTTGTATCTAGGGATGAGTTTGTTCAGTTTGTCAACACGCCATTGGGTGTGTTTATTTTTTCCTTTACCTCGTGTGTGGTTATGCGACTCTTCCTTTTTCCGGGTTTTGCCTTCTACGCTCTCTCAATCTTTCTCTCTGTCTTTCTCTCTCTCTCTCTCTCTCTCTCTCTCTCTCTCTCTCTCTCTCTCTCTCTCTCTCTCTTTCTCTTTCTCTCATTTTCTCTATCCGTCTACCTATCTCTATAGCTATCTGTCTTTTCCTTGCCTCTATATTTTTGAATTTTTTTTTTTAATTTTTATTGGATATGTCCATGGCAGTACATTAGTCTTTCTTTCTTTCTAAATTACTATGTGTCGCTAAATCCTTCTTCTATTTCTGATTCCTCATCTTCCACACTATCCCTCCTTCTGACTCCCTCTGTTTCATCTTTTTCGCCCTCTGTCTACCTCCCTTCCACATGCCTTCTCTCTCTCTCTCTCTCTCTCTCTCTCTCTCTCTCTCTCTCTTTTTTTCTTTCTATCTCATTTTGTCTGTATATACTTCACTCTCTCTCTATACCAGAGCGACCTTATTTCTTTGGTTTTTTTTCACTTTATTTCCCTTAAAACTTTCTCTGACTTTCTATCTCTTTCACTCTTCTCTCTCTCTCTCTCTCTCTCTCTCTCTCTCTCTCTCTCTCTCTCTCTCTCTCTCTCTCTCTCTCTCTCTCTCTCTCTCTCTCTCTCTCTCTCTCTCACTCTTTACTTTTTCTTTTCTTTGCGACTCTTTCTTTTTCCGGGTTATTTCCATTCCACGCCTTCTCTTAATCTCTCTCTCTCTCTCTCTCTCTCTCTCTCTCTCTCTCTCTCTCTCTCTCTCTCTCTCTCTCTCTCTCTCTCTCTATCTATCTATCTATCTATTTATCTATCTATCTCTCTCTCCCTCTCTCTTTGTCTGTCTGCCTGTCTGTCTCTCTCTTTTTCTGTTCATGATTCTGATCTTATTCTAAATATATCTTTCCTTTTGTTACATATTATTTCTATCTCTAATTCTTTAACAAACACTCGTCAATGTACACGCTCAATCTATGCCTATGACTGGTCTTCCATTTTTTTAAACCACTGTTCTCTGCTGATGTTTCTGTATACCTGTAGTTTTCTAACCTCTACCGAAATTAGTCATTTTCAACTTTCTTCTCTTTAAATCAATATTCTCCAGGGATCCTTTACCGTTACAACCTTATTGTCACCAGTTTTCTTGCTTTACGTTACCGCTCTAATTGGAAGTCAGTTTTTTCTCGCAAAACCTTTTATGGAACCCATCTGTTATTTGGTTTCATTCTTACTTGGGTTATTGGAGGCCTGCATATTGTGTCCCCAGTTTCTCTTGTAACAGCATGTGGGTGCTTCGGTGGGGGATTGGGGGTCCATGGGGGGAGGGGGGGTATCAATGAGCCTAACTAATTAACACTTTTCTGCCTCTTTTCCCGCTACCGTCCCTGGTGACTACAACTGGCCTACATAATACGAAACACTGAGCCTGAACACTCTCACTTCCGATACATTATTTTTTCTTTATGTCTCTGTCTATTTTACTCTATACTTCACTTTTTCTATCTTACCCAGTGTCACAATATCTGTCTGTTTTTTTTTTTTTTTGGTTCGTCCTCTTCTGATCTCCCCTTCTCTCTCTCTCTCTCTCTCTCTCTCTCTCTCTCTCTCTCTCTCTCTCTCTCTCTCTCTCTCTCTCTCTCTCTCTCTCTCTCTCTCTCTCTCTCTCTCTCTCTCTCTCTCTCTCTTTCTCTCTTTCTCTTCATTTGTTCTACCATCTTTTGAAAATTTTCTTTATGCCTATATCTTTGTCTGTAAAAAGCTTACTGTTTCTTTGTACCTGTCATAATTCCTTTTTTCCCCTCGGGTTATTTCTCTTGCAGGCTCTATCAATGTTTTTATCTTTATCTCTCTCTCTCTCTCTCTCTCTCTCTCTCTCTCTCTCTCTCTCTTTCTCTCTTTCTCTCTCTCTACCTCTGATCTATGAATTCTGATAATAATATTAATTTTATTTATGCCTCTGTCTAGGTTTGTATCAAGCCCACCCTTTCTCTATACCTTTGTCACCGTATTTGTTCTTATCTTTTTTATTCACTTCCGAGCTCTCTTTTTGTCTGTCTGTCTGTCTGTCTCTCTCAGTCTCTCTCTGTCTCTCTCTGTACCTCTGATCTATGAATTTTAATATTATTATTTTATTTATGCCTCTGTCTATGTTTGTATGAAGCCCACCCTTTCTCTATACCTTTGTCACCGTATTTGTTCCTATTTTTTTTATTCCCTTCCGAGCTCTCTTTTTGTCTGTCTGTCTATCTCTGTGTCTGTCTGTCTGTCTCTCTCACTCTCTCTCGCTCTCCTTGTTGTGTGCCTCTTCTCACTCTAGTTTTTTTTTTTTTTTTTTTTGTAAACCTTGTGTCTATATCAAAATCAGTATATTAACCCGTGTTCTTTTCTAACCCTGTGTGGCTATTTCTTGAATTTCGTTCTCATCAGCGTTTTAGTAATTCATTGCTTGTCTTATATTTTAGTATGTGTGGGCCGACATGATCGTGTTTGAATCTCTATGATTCTGTGTCTCCTTCTTTTCTTTGCTATACATAGGGTCCTTGAGGTGAGTGTAGTTGAACAAATAAAATAGTTCATTTTGCATTTCAATAGTTGCTTTCTTCTTAAGGCCTACACGTATTTAGTAGAGTTCATGCCCTTACTGAGTGATTAATTCGTGAGGCTATTTCTTTCTATTTTTCCTGGGTCTCCTCCTTCACACTAGCTGTCTCTCTGTAACTCTATCTCTCTTACTCTCTCTTTCTTTGTTTTTTGTGTGTCTCTCTCCCGCATTCTTAGTTTCTCTATCTCGCAATGTTTTTCTTCACATCTATTTTCTCCTTTTCAATAGAGTTTTCTATCTTTCCGTATCTGTCTAAGTCAGTATCAGTATATGTCATTTTATAACTATTCGTGTGTAACTCAGCCTGTCCCTGTCCCTCTCTTTCCCTCACTCTCTCTCTCTCTCTCTCTCTCTCTCTCTCTCTACACACACACACTGTTATTCTCTCTCTCAAGATCCATCATTTTGTTTGTATATATTTCACTCTTTCTCTATACCCGAGCGACCTTCTTTCTTTCTTTTTTCCACCTTTTAACCCTTAGTACGCTCGTTCTCTCTCATCTTCCATTTTCTCTCTGTCTCTGTCTATTTTGGTTTATAATTCACTATTTCTATCTTACCCAGTGGGACTATTCCTTTCTGTCTTTTTTGGTTCGACCTCTTCCCATCTCTCCTTCTCTCTTTCTCTCTCTCTCTCTCTCTCTCTCTCTCGCTCTCTCTCTCTTCTTCTCTCTCTCTGTCTCCCTTTCATTCACTATCTCCCTCGCTCTCTCTCTCTCTCTCTCTCTCTCTCTCTCTCTCTCTCTCTCTCTCTCTCTCTCTCTCTCTCTCTCTCTCTCTCTCGCCCTCTCTTTCTCTACATCTTTTCTATAAATATTTGAAAATTTTCTTTATGTCTTTTACTTTATATTTATATATATCATTTCCGATACAGTACATTCTTTCTGTCTCTGTCTATTTTAGTCTATCATTCACTGTTTCTTTCTTACCCAGTGGGACTATTCCTTTCTGTCTTTTTTAGTTCGTCCACTTCCGATTACTCTCTCTCTCTATCTATCTCTCTCTCCTTCTTTCTCTCTCTCGCTCTCTCTGTCTATCTCTCTCTTTCTCTCTCCTTCTCTCTCTCTATCTCTCTCTTTCTCTCTCCATCTCTCTATCTCTCTGTCTCTCTCTCTCTCGCTCTCTCTGTTCTATCTTTTATGAATGATTTTTTGTTAACGTTTTGTCCGCATCTAAATCAGTATATTAATCTGTTTTCCTTTGTTACTGCATGTCACTTTTTCTTCTATTTCTTCCTGTCTGTCTGTTTGTTTGTCTGTCTCTCTCCCTTTCTCTCTCTCTATCTCTCTCTCTATCACTCTCGCTCTGTCTCTCTTCTATAAAACTTGATTTATTTTGTTTAAGCCCCTTTCCATGTTTATATATAGCTAACTGAATGTCTATAACTATGTTTTCTTTTTGCCGGTTTTTTCCTTTTCAAACTCTCTCTCCCTTGCTTTGTATCTTTCTTTGTTTCTCTCTCTCTCTCTCTCTCTCTCTCTCTCTCTCTCTCTCTCTCTCTCTCTCTCTCTCTCTCTCTCTCTCTCTCTCTCTCTCTCTCTCTCTCTCCCCCTTTCTCTCTCTCTATCTTCTTATCTTTTTTTTTGCTCTCTCTTCTGTGAGTCTCTTCTCTCTTTTCTGAATATTATTTTGTACACCTTGTGTCGGCATCTAAATCAGTATACTATTCCGTCTTCCATTCTTACTGTTTTCATTGCTTGTCTTTTATTTTCTTATTCGTCGGCCGACATGACTGTGTGTCAATCCCTATGATTCTGTCTCTGCTTTTTCTCTTTGCTATATGATATATACTTTGGGAAAAAAAAATAAGGGTCCATAAAATGGGTACAATGAATACTTATATACCTCTTTTTCACGCCGCCATCAAAATGGCTAAACCGGGAGTACTTAATCACGAATCACTTTGCACAAACAGTTTAATGTCTTTGAATAAAATTATGTTTGAGATCACTTTCTTTATGCTTCTGTCTATGTCTGTATATAGCTCTTTTTTTTCTATCTTATTCTTTTTTTTTTCTTCCTCTTTTGTCCTCACTGCCTCTGTATTTCTGCATGTCTGTCTCGCTCTCTCTCTTTTTCTACTTTGTGCTCTTCCCTCCCTTTCTTTTTTGTCTTTTTGTCTGTCTGTCTGTCTGTCTGTCTGTCTGTCTGTCTGTCTGTCTGTCTGTCTGTCTCTCTCTCTCTCTCTCTCTCTCTCTCTCTCTCTCTCTCTCTCTCTCTCTCTCCCCCTCCCTCCCCTGTGTGCGTCTTCTCTCTATTGTGATTTTTTTTGTAAACCTTGTGTGTGCATCAAAATCAGTATGTTACTCCTTGTTTCTCTCTGACTGTGTGTCGCTATTTCTTTTATTTCTTTCTCATAAGAGTTTTATTAATTCAATGCTCGTCTTATATGTTCTTATATTATGATCGTGCTTCAATCTCTATGATTCTGTGTCTGCTTCTTCTTTTTGCTATATAGTGAGTTCTTTTAGAGGAGGATAAAAGGAGTAGAGTGGGGGGGGGGGGAGCTAAACTTGGAATAGATAATACGAATCACCTTGCCCGAACAGTTTCATGTCTTTGAATACAATCATGATTGAGATTATTATTTTAAATTTGTCTGATAGTTTTTCTATTTGAGTAAAAAGATCTATGTGTATTCAACAACTTTATCATTAAAAACTTAATACATCTTACGACACAGACATACGAAAATGACGCATTTTTTTATGTTTTTGCTTTGAACAAATTTTATGCATGAGTTGTCGTTAATTTTTTTGCAAGGATTAGAAAGAGTTCATGCGCTTGATAAATGATTAACTCGTGTGCTATTTCTTTTTTCTCTTCCAGGTTTTCCTCTTACAGAGATTCTCTCCTTTATCAGTATCTCTCCCTATTACCTCGTCCTCATATATCTCTGTAGGTCTATATGTCTGTCTGTCTTTGTCTGTCTGTCTGTCTGTCTGTCTGTCTGTCTGCCGGTCTCTCTCTTTCTCTCTACGCATCTATCTCTCCCTATTACCTCGTCCTCATATATCTCTGTAGGTCTATATGCATGTCTGTCTGTCTTTGTCTGTCTGTCTGTCTGTTTGTCTGTCTGCCGGTCTCTCTCTTTCTCTCTACGCATCTATCTCTCCCTATTACCTCGTCCTCATATATCTCTGTAGGTCTATATGCATGTCTGTCTGTCTTTGTCTGTCTGTCTGTCTGTTTGTCTGTCTGCCGGTCTCTCTCTTTCTCTCTACGCATCTATCTCTCACACTTTTAATATCTTTGTTATTCCTTTCTGTCTCTGTCTATTTCGGTTTATAATCTCACTATTTCTATCTTACCCAGTGGGACTAATTCTTTCTGTCTTTTTTGGTTCGTCCTCTTCCGATCTATTCCTTCTCTTTCTCTCTGTCTCTCTCTTTATTTTTGTTTCTCTCTCGCCAACACTCTATGTCGCTCTGCTTGGTCTATGTCTCGGCAAGGCGATGGGTGCCGCATCGAGGCTGCAGGTTCAATCCCTGTTCATTCCATCTGATTGAGATAATGTTTTCACGTCTTTCGTCTGATCGTTTTTCTATTCTCGAGCTAAAAAGATCTATGTGTATTCAACAACTTTATCATTAAAAACTTAATACATCTTACGACAGAGACATACGAAAATGACGCATTTTTTTATGTTTTTGCTTTGAAGAAATTTTATGCATGAGTTGTCGTTAATTTTGTCGATATATTTTGTTTAAGCCTCAGTCCATGTTTATATATAGCTAAGTGTATCTCTATACATAGGTCTCAAAATTTCTTTCTGTTTTCTGGGTTTTTTTCCTTTACACGCTCTCTCTCTCTCTCTCTCTCTCTCTCTCTCTCTCTCTCTCTCTCTCTCTCTCTCTCTCTCTCTCTCTCTCTCTTACACATGCTGCCTATCTCTCTCTCTCCCTCTCTCTCTCTCTCTCTGTCTTTCTGCCTTTTCTCTCTATCTCTTTCTCTCTCTCTCTCTCTCTTTCTGCCTTTCTCTCTCTCTCTCTCTCTCTCTCTCTCTCTCTCTCTCTCTCTCTTTATCTCTCTCTCTCTGTCTTTTTGCCTTTCTTTCTATACATCTTTCCATCTCTCTTGTTCTCTCTCTTCTGTGTTTTTAATCCATTTTTGAATATACTTTTTTAAATCTTTGATTTCTCATCTTAATTAGTGTATAAATCAGTCTTCCTCATTAACTTTGTTTCGTCTTTTCTTCTCTCTTTTTCTCAATTTTCTTCCTCTTTCGTTCTCACTCCCTCTGTATTTCTGCCTTTCAGTCTGTCTCTCTCTCTCACTTTAATTTTTACGACACGTATTGTAAAGAAAACATGCGCTTGAAAAATGATTAATTTGTGTGCTTTTTCTTTCTCTCTTCCAGGTTTTCCTCTTTCAGATTTTGTCTCCTTCATCAGTATCTCTCCATCTTACCTAATCCTCAAACATCTCTGTCTGTCTGTCTTCATGTCTGTCTGTCTTCGTCTGTCTGTTTGTCTGTCTGTCAGTCTCTCTCTCTCTCTCTCTCTCTCTCTCTCTCTCTCTTTCTCTCTATGGATCTAGAGTCCCAGTGGGACTATTTCTTTCCGTCTTTTTTTATTCGTCCTCTTCCGATCTCTCCTTCTCTCTCTCTCTCTCTCTCTCTCTCTCTCTCTCTCTCTCTTTCTCTCTCTTCCTCTCTCTCTGACTTTCTGCCTCTCTCTCTGTCTGTCTGTCTCTCTCTCACTCTATCTCTCTCGTTCTCTCTCTTCTGTGTGCCTCTAATCCATTTTTTTTATATATTTTTGTTTAAATATTCGTTGTCTCATCTTAATCAGTGTAAGAATCAGTCTTCCTCAGTAACTATGTGTCGTCTTTTCTTCTATCTCATTCTTATTTTACTTCCTCTTTCGCCCTCACTCCATCTGTTTTTCTTACTGTCTCTTTGTCTCTTTCTTTCTGTCTGTCTGTCTGTCTGTCTGTCTATCTGTCTCTCTCTCTCTGCCCTCTCTCTCTCTCTCCCTCCCTCTGTCTATTTTTCTACTATGTGCTTCTTCTTTCTCTCTCCCTTTATGTCTTTCTCTCTCTCTCTCTCTCTCTCTCTCTCTCTCTCTCTCTCTCTCTCTCTCTCTCTCTCTCTCTCTCTCTCTCTCCCCCCCCCTTGGTTGCCTGTCTGTCTTTCTGTCTGTCTGTCTCTCTCTTCTCTCTATTATGAATTTTTTTATTGTAAATCTTGTGTCTGCATCAAAATCAGTATGTTAATCCTTGTTCCTTTCTTTTTTTATGCTTTTGCTTTGAATAAATTTTATACATGAGTTGTTAATTTTTCGACACGTATTGTAAAGGGTTCATGCGCTTGATAAATGATTAATCGTGTTCTTTTTCTTTTTTCTCCTCCAGGTTTTCCTCTTTCATACTTTGGCTCCTTCATCAGTAACTCGTCCTGCTACCTCGTCCTCCTAAATCTCTGTCCGTCATTCTGCATAACTGTCTGTCTGTCTGTTTGTCTGTCTTTCGGTCTCTCTCTATGCATCTCTCTCTCTCTCTCTCTCTCTCTCTCTCTCTCTCTCTCTCTCTCTCTCTCTGTTTTATAAAACGTGATATATTTTGTTTAAGCCTCTGTCCATCTTTATATATAGTTCAGTGTATCTCTTTACCTGTGTCTCCTTTTTTTTCTATTTGCTGGTTTGTTTTTTCTTTACACTCTCTCTCTCTCTCTCTCTCTCTCTCTCTCTCTCTCTCTCTCTCTCTTTCTCACCTCTTTCTCTCTATCTCTCTCTCTCTCTCTCTCTCTCTCTCTCTCTCTCTCTCTCTCTCTCTCTCTCTCTCTCTCTCTCTCTCTCTCTCTTTCTTTCTCTTTGTGTCTATGTTTCCGTCTTTATCTCCCTATCAGTTTCTTCCTCTCTCTTCTGTGTGGCTCTTCTCTCTTTTCTGAATATTATTTTGTAAACCTTGTGTCAGCATCTAAATCAGTATATTTATCCGTCTTCCATTCTAAATATATTCATTGGTTGACTATTTTTTTTTTCTAATGCGTCGGCCGTCATGACTGTGATTCCATATCTATGATTCTGTTTCTGCTTTCTCTGTTTGCTATACGGTAGATACTTTGGAACAAAACAAAGAAAAGGATAATACAAATATTAAGGTTCATGAAATTGGTATCAATGAACCCAACATATTAATACTTATACACCTCTTATCCCTGCCACCATCCCAATGGCTAAAGCTGGAGGGCAAAATACGGATCACTTTGCCCGAAAATTTTAATGTCTTTGAATAAAATCATGATTGGGATAATTATTCTGAATTTTCTCTGATAGTTTCGCCCAAACAGTTTAATGTCTATGAATAAAATTATGTTTGAGATAATTTTTTATGCTTCTGTCTATGTCTGTATATAGCTCATTCTTTTTACCTACCTGAGTGTCCCCATTTCTTTCATTTAACGGGTTAATTCCCTTCAACGCTCTCTCAATCTCTCTTTCTCTCTCACTCGCTCTCTGTCATTTCTTCTCTCCCTCTCTCTCTCTTTCTCTCTCTCCATATCCATCTATGTATGTATGTATGTATGTATGTATGTATGTATGTATGTATGTATCTATGTATCTATGTATCTATGTATCTATCTATCTATCTATCTATCTATCTATCTATCTATCTATCTATCTATCTATCTATCTATCTATCTATCTATCTATCTATCCGCATTCCTTTGCCTCTTTTCTATCATTAACGAATTTTTTTTTCCATATCTAATAGATGTGTCCATGGTAGCTTGTTATTCTTTCTTTCTCTCTAAATAGTTATCGGTATTTCTTCGGTATATCGGTTCTTCTTTTCTTAATTAATCTTCTTCTAAACTATCTCTCCTTCTGTCTTTCTCTGTTTCTCTTTTACTTTCCACTCTGTCTAACTCACTTCGTCTCGCTCTTTTTATCTCTCTCTCTCTCTCTCTCTCTCTCTCTCTCTCTCTCTCTCTCTCTCTCTCTCTCTCTCTCTCTCTCTCTCTCTCTCTCTCTCTCTCTTTCTTTCTCTTTCTTTCTCTCTAAATAGTTATCGGTATTTCTTCGTTATATCGGTTCTTCTTTTCTTAATTAATCTTCTTCTAAACTAGCTCTCCTTCTCTCTTTCTCTGTTTCTCTTTTACTTTCCACTCTGTCTAACTCACTTCGTTTCGCTCTTTTTATCTCTCTCTCTCTCTCTCTCTCTCTCTCTCTTTCTCTCTTTCTTTCTCTTTCTTTCTCTCTAAATAGTTATCGGTATTTCTTCGGTATATCGGTTCTTCTTTTCTTAATTAATCTTCTTCTAAACTATCTCTCCTTCTGTCTTTCTCTGTTTCTCTTTTACTTTCCACTCTGTCTAACTCACTTCGTCTCGCTCTTTTTATCTCTCTCTCTCTCTCTCTCTCTCTCTCTCTCTCTCTCTCTCTCTCTCTCTCTCTCTCTCTCTCTCTCTCTCTCTCTCTTTCTCTCTTTCTTTCTCTCTCTTTCTATGTCTATCTCTCTCTCTCTGCCTTTTTATTTTTCATCTATTTCTTTTTCTTCATCTTTTTCCTTCTCTCTCTCTCTCATAATGATTCTAACCTATTTATAAATCTGTTTAGATGTATCCCTCCTTGTGTTACCTGTTATTTCTAACTCTAATTCTTTAATGAACACGTGTCAATGCACACGCTCTGTCTTTGCCTAGGACTCCTCTTCTATTTTTTTTAAACCTCTGTTCTCTGCTGGTATTTCTGTATTTCTGTGCTTTTCCAATCTCTGCCAAAAAAAGTCGTTTTCATCTTTCTTGTCCATGAATCAATATTTACCAGCGATCCTTTACCATTACTTTTACAACCTTATTGTCATCAGTTTACTATCTTTGAGTTACTGCTCTAATTTTAAGCCAGCTTTTCTCGCGACACCTTACATGGAACACATCATTCTGTTATATGGTTACACATTATACTTTGTTTTTTGTCTTTCGAACATTGGCTTTTTATAAGGATTTTCACCGATTGCCTTTTAATTTTTTGATGCGTCGGCCAACATGTGTTTCAGCCTCTATGATTCTGTCCCTATCTTTTCTCTTTACAACATGTAGGAATGAGGAAATTGGGGGTGCGTGAAATGTGTCTAGGTGAAGCCCAAAATAAATAATTTTAAACCTTTATTCCCCACCACCACCCTAGTTGCTACAACTGGCATACATAATACGAATCTCTTTGCGTGAACAGTTCACTGAATTTGTATAAAATCATGATTGAGATCGATGTATCAAAATTGTTTGACTGTTTTTCTACCTAGTTTAAAGGACATATGTGCATTTATGAACTTAATTAAAAAACTTTGATACAATGTAAAACACAGGCGTTCGAAAAGACGCATTTGGTATGTTGTTTCTTCTCATAATTTTTTATACATGAGTTGATGTTAATATTGCATTTAAACAGTTGCTTTCTTCTAATTATAAGGCGTACACTTATTTAGTAGAGTTCATGACCTTACTGAGTGAATTATTCGTGAGACTATTATAATTTCTTCCTAGTCTTCCTGTTTCTCCTCTTTGACACTAGCTCTCTTACTGTATCTCTAACTCTCTTGCTCTCTCTTTCTTTTTCTCTTTGCGTGTCTTTGTCTCCCACTCTTCTCTTCTCTGTCTTCTAATCTTTTTCCTCACATTTATTTTCTCATTTTCAAAACATTGTTTTGTGTTTCCGTATCTGTCTATGTCAATTTATAACTCACTAGTTTTTAAATTTCTTTCTTCGAATTCCAGTTTTTCCTCTTCCACTTTCTCTCGCCCTCCCTCCCTCTCTCTCTCTTTCTCTCTCTCTCTCTCTCTCTCTCTCTCTCTCTCTCTCTCTCTCTCTCTCTCTCTCTCTCTCTCTTTCTCTCTCTCTTTCATGATGTATCATTTTGTCTGTATATAGTTCACTCTTTCTCTATACTCGAGCGACCTTATGTCTTTCTTTTTTCACCCTTTTACCCTTATAACGCTCGCTCTCTGTCTGTCTCTGTCTGTCTGTCTGTCTGTCTCTCTCTCTCCTAATTTCTTTCTCTCTAATTCCCTTTCTCTCTTTATCTAATTTGAATCACTCAAGCACGGCTTACCCAAAAGATGATATATACAACGATTGTGTTTCTTTAGTTTGTGCAAAAATCTCAGTCTGTATGTCTGTATGTCTGTCTCTCTCTCTCTGTCTGTCTGTCTGTCTCTCTCTCTCTCTCTCTGTCTCTCTGTCTCTCACTTTCTCTCTGTGTCTCTTTCTTTGTCTGTCTGTCTCTCTCTCTGTCTGTCCGTCTCCCTCTCTCTCTCTCTCTCTCTCTCTCTCTCTCTCTCTCTCTCTCTCTCAGAAATTCCAACACTATCGGCGAGACTAAAGTGTCTAATCGCCGTTTCAGAGTGGAGCACCACGAATATAAAAAAGCAAAAGCGACAATTATAATTTCCACAACAACAATAATGCCCCTTGGTTAGAGATGGCTTGTCCATTACAAGATTGATAATCTGTGGAGTTTAATCCCTATAGTTATCTTAACGGAGGGAGATAGAACTTAAGATCAACAGCCAACACAATAAAGACTCTATAAACGGATGGTCCATTAGAAGATTGATAATATGAGGAGTTTAATCCCTATAGTTATCTTAACGGAGGGAGATAGAACTTAAGATCAACAGCCAACATAATAAAGACTCTATAAACGGCTGGTGCATTAGAAGATTGATAGTCTTGGAGTTTAATCCCTATAGTTATCTTAACGGAGGGAGATAGAACTTATGATCAACAGCCAACATAATAAAGACTCTATAAACGGCTGTTCCATTAGAAGATTGATAATCTGTGGAGTTTCATCCCTATAGTTATCTTAACGGAGGTAGATAGAACTTATGATCAACACCCAACATAGTAAAGACTCTATAAATGGCTGGTCCATTAGAAGATTGATAATCTGTGGAGTTTAATCCCTATAGTTATCTTAACGGAGGGAGATAGAACTTAAGATCAACAGCCAACATAATAAAGACTCTATAAACGGCTGGTCCATTAGAAGATTGATAATCTGTGGAGTTTAATCCCTATAGTTATCTTAACGGAGGGAGATAGAACTTAAGATCAACAGCCAACATAATAAAGACTCTATAAACGGCTGGTCCATTAGAAGATTGATAATCTGTGGAGTTTAATCCCTATAGTTATCTTAACGGAGGGAGATAGAACTTATGATCAACAGCCAACATAATAAAGACTCTATAAACGGCTGGTCCATTAGAAGATTGATAATCTGTGGAGTTTAATCCCTATAGTTATCTTAACGGAGGGAGATAGAACTTATGATCAACAGCCAACATAATAAAGACTCTATAAACGGCTGGTCCATTAGAAGATTGATAATCTGTGGAGTTTCATCCCTATAGTTATCTTAACGGAGGGAGATAGAACGTATGATCAACAGCCAACATAATAAAGACTCTATAAATGGCTGGTCCATTAGAAGATTGATAATCTGTGGAGTTTAATCCCTATAGTTATCTTAACGGAGGAAGATAGAACTTAAGATCAACAGCCAACATAATAAAGACTCTATAAACGGCTCTGTCAAATTGTTTGATCGTTGAAAGAAATAGAAAACAAAACAGGGAAACAGTAAAAGTTATGGTTGAAAAAAATAAAAACATCGCTAACAACAGTGCCAGAAAATAAACAGCAATTAAAACGCACACGGAAAAACAACAACAACAACAACAACAACAACAACGAAAAAAAATGAATCCCGTAATAGTCTTTGTATCTTAAATTATTTTAAAACAGAATTATTTCAATTTGCCCATTCCTTCTCTCTCTCTCTCTCTCTCTCTCTCTCTCTCTCTCTCTCTCTCTCTCTCTCTCTCTGAGAGAGAGAAACAGAGAGAGAGACCTAGAGAGATGCAGAAACAAAGAGGGTTGAAGATAAAAAAAAAATACAGCGAGAAAGAGAAATAGAGAGACAAAGTTGTTGAATGCCCGAACGAGGCTCTTCAGTGTTGGATTTGATAGCAAGGCTATGACTCTGATTCAAGTGATAGCTTAACTTTTGTTAGGATTTCGAATACTTTTTATGAAAGTATAACAATACTTTCTTTATCTAATAACATGCACTAATATAATCGTCGGAGAGTTGCTTTATGTCCATAACTACCGGCCAAGACACGACAAAAGAGCAAGACTGTTTCATACAGATATTTCAATTTACTTTTTGTCCCAACATTTTTTGTCTGATTCATAAAGCCAAGTAAAAGAAAAATTAGTACAACATTTTCAATAACTGTACAATTTAACTATATATATTTATAATTCTGTCACTTGCAAGTTTACCCATTCTGACAAGGAATTACTCCTTCAAGCAAGGAACATCTTAAGTTGATACAAGTCATTCTTTGAACTATTTCCACGAGTTCTCATAAAAAGTGTCCAGTTCAACTTAAACTGTTTAGCTTTTCATTGCAAAACTGCATGACATGAAAAAGTGACTGAAATCTTGCAATTTTAAATGTAAGATATTCTGACAAGCGTTGTCATGTGTTTGGATCCGAATTCACTTCATAAAATTTCCAGCAATCACGTTTGGCATTTTCCTCAGGACTTTGGCCCCGATCAATGTGTTTACAGCATATCATTGTAGCAGCAGCAATAAACCACTCAGCCTTTCATCCACTTTAAAATTTAGATTAAACTAAAACAAAAGGAAAAATAAAATTCCAATTCTTTAATAACGAAAATAATCCTTGCAACATCTTTACATTAAAAGTTTACAGTACAGTATAAAAGGAAAACAGAGTCTTTAGCATGACTTAATGAATAACATACAACATGAAATGTTTTGGAAGCAAAATAATCAAAGCCATGGCAATATTTGTTAACTTTAGGATTGATATTTTTACTACTATTTTTACAATTATTATTAACATCTCACTAATTCCTGATCCATGAAAATTTGACAATTTGATTCAAAGATTGGCCTTATTGTATCTTTACTGCTGAGATAAACCTTGCAGTTGTAATAAAACTGTGACAAAAGAAATAATGAAAAAAAAGAACAAACAAAACAGAACAACAACAAAAAAAAAACAAAATTAAACAACTAAAGAAGCAAAAAACTAATAAAAATTTTGACGTTATCAAGAGAAGCAATATATCTCTATAAGTGCGCAAGTGGTATTTGACTGTTATCACCCTTCAATAACTTTGTTATCATTCAAACTCCTACATGGTCAATATATCTCTAAAAGAACGCAAGTGGTATTTGACTGTTATTACCCTTCAATAACTTTGTTATCATTCAAACTCCTACATGGTTAATATATCTCTATAAAGACACAAGTGGTATTTGACTGTTATTACCCTTCAATAACTGTTATCATTGAAACTGCTACATGGTCAACATATCTCTATAAAGACACAAGTGGTATTTGACTGTTATTACCCTTCGATAACTTTGTTATCATTCAAACTGCTACATGGTTAATATATCTCTATAAAAACACAAGTGGTATTTGACTGTTATTACCCTTCGATAACTTTGTTATCATTCAAACTGCTACATGGTTAAAATATCTCTATAAAAACACAAGTGGTATTTGACGGTTATTACCCTTGGATAACTTTGTTATCATTCAAACTCCTACATTGTTAATATATCTCTAAAAGAACGTAAGTGGTATTTGACTGTTATTACCCTTCAATAACTGTTATCATTCAAACTGCTACATGGTTAATATATCTCTATAAAGACACAAGTGGTATTTGACTGTTATTACCCTTCGATAACTTCGTTATCATTCAAACTGCTACATGGTTAATATATCTCTATAACAACACAAGTGGTATTTGACTGTTATTACCCTTCGATAACTTCGTTATCATTCAAACTCCTAGATGGTTAATTCAAATTTCGACGTACAAATTCGCTATCAAGTGGTTTACTTTTCCAATGGATTGAAGAGACCTCATTTTTTAATAAAACAATAAAAAAAATACAGATTGTTGCCTGCCAAAGAAATTTCGTGAGGGGAACCAGTTAAAAAGGAGCATGTTCTTGTAGTCATAGTCTTTTGTTAAAATCTCTCTCTCTCTCTCTCTCTCTCTCTCTCTCTCTCTCTCTCTCTCTCTCTCTCTCTCTCTCTCTCTCTCTCTCTTGAGATAGAGGCACCTACTAAAATGGCAATTCATTACTACAAATATTAAAGTAAATTGTGAAAAAAAATAAACCAATATTGATATAAAAGAAGCTACATGTATTTGTTTTATACAACAAATCATTCATGTTTTCTTTTTCACAAAAAAAAAATAAAATTTAATTAATATTATTGCTAAAATTGTTTTTTTGACCATAAAAAAATGTAAATCTCAAAAGCAGAAGCAAATCTAATTTCCCTTAACTTTCTACAGAAGAGAACAGGAAGGGGATTTCCTGCATTAGAAATAAAAAGTAGAAACAAGGTTTATATTATTCCTATCATTACATATCATGTATACACACATAAACTCTTATCACAATCAAGGAAAAAAAGCTAATTATTGCACAAGCAGTGTAAAGACAATGGGGAAATGTAGAAATATTAAAAAGAATGCATATCTGTTGCATTTATTATCTCCATTCATGCTTTTTTACCCCCTCAACCTGCACCCAGTTTTTTACAAGTCATTCTTAAATAGTTAATTCTATTTTAAAGTAAACCTTTATCATCAAAAAAAAAAAAACAACCAAAGAAAATTAATTAAATATCAAATAAAAACTGAAGTTTACATCAAAACAATATTTACCACATCAAAAAAATTGCACGATATTGCGCATTTTCATCAATAAGGAAATAATAAAAGATTTCTCAAATGGCGTGAAATAATTCAAGACCAAGATTAAAATCTGTAGAATAGTGTTAGAAATTTTATTCCTTCATTCTCCATCCCTTACCTCCCATCTAAAAATTTACCATCCTTAGCTCTCTATCTACTCAATCCTCCCTTCTTTAGCAGTATCCTCTATCCGTCTCCCTCCACCCATATCTTTTCTCTATCTACTCAATCCTCCCTTCTTTAGCAGTATCCTCTATCCGTCTCCCTCCACCCATATCTTTTCTCTATCTACTCAATCCTCCCTTCTTTAGCAGTATCCTCTATCCGTCTCCCTCCACCCATATCATTTCTCTATCTACTCAATCCTCCCTTCTTTAGCAGTATCCTCTATCCGTCTCCCTCCACCCATATCTTTTCTCTATCTACTCAATCCTCCCTTCTTTAGCAGTATCCTCTATCCGTCTCCCTCCACCCATATCTTTTCTCTATCTACTCAATCCTCCCTTCTGTAGCAGTATCCTCTATCCGTCTCCCTCCACCCATATCTTTTCTCTATCTACTCAATCCTCCCTTCTTTAGCAGTATCCTCTATCCGTCTCCCTCCACCCATATCTTTTCTCTATCTACTCAATCCTCCCTTCTTTAGCAGTATCCTCTATCCGTCTCCCTCCACCCATATCTTTTCTCTATCTACTCAATCCTCCCTTCTTTAGCAGTATCCTCTATCCGTCTCCCTCCACCCATATCTTTTCTCTATCTACTCAATCCTCCCTTCTTTAGCAGTATCCTCTATCCGTCTCCCTCCACCCATATCTTTTCTCTATCTACTCAATCCTCCCTTCTTTAGCAGTATCCTCTATCCGTCTCCCTCCACCCATATCTTTTCTCTATCATCCATGTTTCATTTCTCATTCTGTTTTATGTCTTTCCCATCCTCATTTAGCTATTTTATCTTTATCCAGTACCTTCCAGCCATCCTGTTTTAGTTGGATAAGCTGACCAGGGTCTGGCTGTTCCTGAGATGCCCCTGAGCTTGATAGACCGTGGAACTCCACTGCAGTTGTCGACTTGTTTTCCACTTTCATCTCTGGATGTTTAATAGGCGACCCCTGTCAGTTGGGGTGGGTACTATCAACCACTGGAAGATCCCTGACGTGGTGGATGCTGTTGAAAACTCATCATCCTTCATCATCAGTAGCAGGTCTTGTTATAGACTCGAGCTTGTGGTGGTCGAGTTCCATGTAAGCAAGTCTTCTTGGTTCTCCTGCAGCTTGTGATTTGGTTCTCTCACTCGATCCTCCATCATCCTTCATCATCAGCAGCAGGTCTTGTTATAGAGTCGAGCTTGTGGTGGTCGAGTTCCATGTAAGCAAGTCTTCTTGGTTCTCCTGCAGCTTGTGATTTGGTTCTCTCACTCGATCCTCCATCATCCTTCATCATCAGCAGCAGGTCTTGTTATAGAGTCGAGCTTGTGGTGGTCGAGTTCCATGTAAGCAAGTCTTCTTGGTTCTCCTGCAGCTTGTGATTTGGTTCTCTCAATCCATCCTCCATCTGAAAAAAGATTAACAATTGCACTGTTCTTATGAGCAGATATGAGAGGGGGAAAAATTAGCTCGAGTTTATTATCTGATTTTCCCACATTATCGTTCAGTAGAAAATAAAATTCTTTTAGTTTTGCAACAGATTTGGGTGAAAAAGAGAAGAGTTAATGTATAATTTTATCAGTTCTTGAAGCTCTATCAGGTAAAAGTTTCAATGCGAATTGAATTGAACATTCTGTTGAGCCCCATAAGGATTAAGAAAGGATTGCTTGTATGAGATTTGACCTCATCCCTTTATAGAAACCTGAATCCTTACAAATGCTGTTAAGTGAATTGTTTGCTTAGCTCTGTGATGTAAAAAATCCAAACACAGAATGTCTATGATTTGTAAAATGTCTTCATTGTTTTCCTGGAATCTTACTTGGAGATGCACAAGAGAAGAGAATTACCGTTTATACTAAAGGTTGTACCATAACTTGTGCCTGACACTGACCTCAGCTATTTGCTTTCTGAGCTGTTCATTCTCCTTTAGATTCCTCTGGTGTCTCTCCCCTTCCTCCCGGTTGACCAAGGAATCAGTCAGACTCTTTACCATCTGGCCATCTCTCAGTGGATGCTGCAGGACTTCTTTAATCTAGACAGGTGTCAGTCAGACTCTTTACCATCTGGCCATCTCTCAGTGGATGCTGCAGGACTTCTTTAATCTAGACAGGTGGCAGTCAGACTCTTCACCATCTGGCCATAGTGGATGCTGCAGGACTTAGATCTAGTCATTCAATCTCTGTTTAGTGGCAGTCAGACTGAAATCTGGCCAGGCAGATTTCCCAAATGATAGAGAATCTTGTTATAGATATAACAGCATCATTCAAACTCTGTTTAGAAAATGAAAGAGGGCAGATTTCCCAAATGATAGAGAATCTTGTTATAGATATAACAGCATCATTCAATCTCTGTTTAGAAAATGAAAGAGGGCAGATTTCCCAAATGATAGAGAATCTTGTTATAGATATAACAGCATCATTCAAACTCTGTTTAGAAAATGAAAGAGGGCAGATTTCCCAAATGATAGAGAATCTTGTTATAGATATGGCAGCATCATTCAAACTCTGTTTAGAAAACGAAAAAGGGCAGATTTCCTAAAAGCATAGAGAGATATAGGTTTCGGCTCAGATAAACATACATCTTGGGTTTCTATATACATTGAGATTTGGATTCAAAATGTCTGGGTATAATCTGGCAGAGAGGAGACTGTAGATTTACTATTGATGTACAGTTTTAGGAATTATTACTCTTGTTCTCTTTCGACAAAAATAATGTTGCAAAGTACTGAAAAAAACCTGAGAAGCATATCAGTGTGCTTTCATTTTATACTGCAATGAATTGCTGTTTTTTAAGATCTTCTTTGCAACTGACAATGATTATCAGGCATACAGTCTTTGTCATTTATCCATTCTGTTTTATATATTTTATGGTTTTTGCTGGTCATTTTTGATAAAAAATAAATTTTACCAGATCAAATTTGCAAGTACACCTAGTAAAATAGCTTTGGAAAGTTTCTTTTGTAAGATGTGTGGTGGCTTAAAAGTATCTTCCTTGCTTATTTCAGTTGCAAACAGTTCCTACAAAAGAAAAGATATACATCGGTTTAAAATTTTTGTTCAATGAATTTGTTTGGCATCTTTAAAGGGCAAATGTCAGTTGTTATTTTAAAATACTCGCTTTTTCTGAAACACAATTTGAAAAGGAACGCCCACATGGAGAGCAGACTATATCTGATGAAACGTTGGAAACATTTGCTGTAAAACAAACATTTTCAAAGACCCCTAATTTAAAAAAAGGACTAAAATTTAGGAAGCTACATTTCGACAGTGAGATGAATTTCAGACTTAAATTCAGCCTGATTGAATTTTTCATGCTTGCTTGTTGAAAAATGCCTAGGATTGATTACAAGGGTTTATTTTTAAGGCACTGGACACTAAGCTTTTTTCGGTTCAACATTCACAAAAGTATTAGGTTTTTGAAGGTATTTCAAAAAATCAAAGAAGACACTTCCTCAAAATATATTGTCAACATTTTTACACAAGTCATATCACAGACCTAAATCAGTATAAAAAGATCCAAGAACCAGAAAGCCATTACCTTCTATATATTTTTTTAAATACTTATATCTAAAATTGTGCTCTAATTCGTTGCTCGCAAAAAAAAATTTGATGCCATGTTTTGTAAAAGAAAAAACAATATTCAGTAATGTCTGTTATGAGATCTGAGCAGCAATAAAAAAGATGAAATTAGGCAAAAGGAACAGGCCCGGGCAGTATACCAGTAGGACTTTTAGAAGCACTTGAAGACTATAGCACTGATTAGATCACAACATTACTCAACGAAATGTATGAACCACGTCAGATTTCATGCACCAGACATCACCAAATCCATAATTATAGCACTGTCAAAAGAAAACAAGGAAAATATAGTGTGAATTGAACAGAAAAAACAGTTTTATGATTCATATCACCGAAATAATTTAAAGAATCATCATGATGCTAGTCGGAGACAAAATCAAACCAGACATAGCAAAGAAACAGTGTGAAGGGAAAGGGTACAAAAAATGCAATCCACACCCTTGACTTATGATTGAACGAGCTCTGAAAGTACCAAAAAAGAGGTACATCTATGCTTCATTGACTACACCAAGGCGTTTTACAGAGTATGACATGATGAGATAATCACACACCTAACATTTGAAGATAGATGGACAAGATATGCGAGTGATTAAAAACATGTACTGGGGATGGACAGCAACAATGCCAGTTGATGACGAAATCAGTTCATTAAGGAAAAAAAAAGTCTGGTGTCGCACAAGGATGTGTGTTTCCCCATACAGTAAAATTATCATGCAAAACCTAGAAGGACATCCAAGAATACAAGTAGGAGGGCACAACATACACCACTTTAGATACGCTGATGACACTGTATTTATTCCAGAAAGTAAAGAAGACTTGCCACAATTATTAGACATTTTCAAAGAAGAAAGCAGAAAGAAAGAGATGGAATTCAACGTGAAAAAAGATAGAAGTAATGGTGGTCAGTTGAAGCAATGAGTGTCCATAGATCATTATCATTATAAAAGGGAATAAACTCAAGCAAATGGGTCAATTCAAATACTTAGATACTTTATTATCAAGTGATGGACGTAACTTACATTGTTATTGCATCAAGAATATGGCAAGCAAAAAAGAGTTTCTAGAGAATTAAATGAGTAGTAACAAAAAAACACATCTCAATTCACAGGAGAAGAAGAGCCCTGAAGTGCTATATTGAACCCATTCTGATTTATGAATGTTAGGTCTAGACACTTTCAAAAGTTACAAGAGAAACTGGAGGCAACAAAGTGTAATTCCACGAATCTCGCATATTGCAAAGATATAAACCAAAACTGTGTTATGAGAAGCTGACACAACAAGACTACGCATAAATAAAATATGTAAAGAAAGGTAGAGAGAAAGAGTGAGTAATATAAAGACATAAAGAAAACTATAAAGATTAAAAAATGACTCGAAAGTGGGAGAAGTAGCTAGGGAGGGAGAGAGGATAGAGTGAAAGAGTGGAAGTCGAAGAGGCGGATAGAGAAAAGAAATAGAGAGGGGGTGACAGAGAGAGAGAGAGAGAGAGAGAGAGAGAGAGAGAGAGAGAGAGGAAGAATCAGAAAAAGAAGAAAGAAATAGCGACACAACAATAAGAATCGCTATCTCTAAACAAAACCTTTTTGGCCATGTAATGAGACGAGAGAAACTAGTACATCTTGTGACAAGTGGAATGATTGTAGGAAAACGGCGTCAAAAGATGTTGGATGGACTAACAAAGTGACTCAAAGTAGGAAAAGGCACAGAAGCACTGAAAGCAATGAGGGATAGAGATGCATGGAAAGTCATTACCGCCCACGCTAAACAGTACGGCACCCGATTGATTGATTGATGAGTTTAAAAGAGAATTTGTCCCTTCTGTTCAACTAGATTTGGTTACAGGTGACAGTCTTTAAAGAAAGAAACATCCAAAGTATTCAATTAAACAACTTTCTTGAGAAAATTGAAGTAAAATATGAAGTTCAAAATGCTTATTGAAATTCAGTAAGGATTTTATAAATGTTTCTATGAGAAAGATTTGAAATCTTGATACCAGTGGTTTTTTGTTTTAAAAATATTTGTATATTGTGTCAGGTTTAGAAATATGTGATGAAGCATATTTTAAATATAAAACAAGCACAAACATAAAAAAAATAATTGTGATGTCTAAAAGAAAAGGTAAACTAGCCATTTTTTAATCTCATTTACAAGACAGCCCAATGTGTGTTATATTATGCAGGAAAAGCATATCAATGAAAATCTGATAAAAATGCTAATACTTTTAAAAAAATGGTTGTGCGGAAAAATTTTAAATTGATTCAATGCAAATTGTAGATCTGGTTTGAATTTGATGCCTTCTACTGATTAAAGTAAAAGATAACTACACAAAAAAAGGATATTGAGCATTTTTCCCCTCAATCGTTGGAACTGAATGACTCTTCCTGGACAATATTTTAAATAATTAATAATAATCACTGAGAGACTTTAAACAAGATTCTTTATTGAAAATTTATTTTAAAAAAGTACCAGTTTAGTGAGCTTGTGATATTTTACACAACTGCAGCTTTCTGTGGCTAGGACTGATGGCTTCTATATTTTCTCAACAATCAAAAACCTTGCGGATTCCAAGAAAGCCCTTTACTTTCTAAGTTATCTTAAATACAAATAAAAATCGAAAGAATAGAAATTCCTTTGGTTCCTCACCACAACATTATAGATGCTTATGCAAACAAATCAGGAGTCATTGACTTGTTTAAGCCTGACTCTCTGGGTCTCATAGGCCAAGAAGATGCCAAAGATGAGCCAAACACAACTTTTGGACCCAGTGAACCAATCACAGATGAAAGTTGAAAACAAGCAAGTTGTAAGTGGCCATCTGCATTATCTCCACAGCACACTATGAACATCTTGAATGAACTGGAATGGCTGGAGGAAAACACAGCAGGGGAAAACAGGGTGAAAAGATGAGGTTGGTTTAACAAAGTGGCTCAAAGTAGGACAAGTGACAGCAAAAAAAAGATAGCTACAGATTGAGAAAAAGTGAAGATCCAAGCAAAAGAGAATATGTTTTTTTAATTGAGGGTGAGACTAGAAAAAGATAGATAGAGAGAGAGAGAGAGAGAGAGAGAGACAGACCAAAACAGAGAGAGGCAGAGAATGAGAGAGTGAGAGAGAGAGACAAAGAGACCAGCAAAGAAAAGCATTGTAGATGGAGATTCTGGGAGGTTGCAGGGAAAAATAAAAGGGGTTGGGAATAGTCAGAGAGGTTATTTCCTTCAAATAATTAAAAAAAAATACATTTAATAAATTAAACCCATAAAAAAAAGTTAACAAAATTCACTTCCTTAACACTTAGCCCTGTTCATTTGGTTGAACAATTGTAAACGGGGGTAAGTGATTAAAAGTCTACTGTTGGGTAGGTTCTTTCCCTTACTGATGAATTTTTTTTTCTTCATTTTAAAGTTGACCTAAGAACAGAGCATATAAATGTCAAAACCTCTGCAAAAAAATGGACTCACTGGTTGATTGTTCCACATGAGTCCATGCAATGTGGTCTCCTTTAGACATGAAAGCCATATTTTGCATATTTGCAGCAAGTTTGTAGAATCCATAGCGCAATATCTGGCATTGGTTATCTTTTCAAAGTCTTCAAGCTTCGTCCCTCTTTTCTCCAATCTGGTTTAGTTGAAAAAACAATAAGTGTCATGATTGTACTTTTATCTTATTTTGTTTTTGGAAGTTTACATAAGAGAGAAAATTATATAAAGTTTCTTTTGTCACCATATTTTTCTATTCCAGTGCCACAATCTGTAACACTGTTTCTTGAGTTCTAAGAAAAGAGCTCTGGTTAATAATACCTAATGAAATGTCTAATACAACATATTGATGGTAGCTTGTGTTAGAATCACACCCTAGCATATTTCTTGGATAGATGAGCATAGTTGTGGATACTTTCCATTTTATTTCCCTTAATAACTTTAAACCTTTTAAATTTGAGCATTGCAAGGAATCATCTTTGTGAGATTTGAGTGTAGATGTCATAAATAACATCACTCTGTTATACGATTTGGAAACATCCATACGAAAACTGTGAGGTTGGAATTTGAATTTTTTTACAGTTCTATCAGAGTGTAAAATATATCTTTTCTTAAAGACTTTTTTCTGTCCTCAGTTTCCTGCTTTGTTTCTACTTTTGAGTACAAATTACTTAAGGTTATTGTATTGAATTACATACTTTCAAGATTAAGCTTCTAAAGTTTGCTGATTATTGACAAATAAGATAGTTATACTGTAAAGTAAAGTATTCTATTATGTTTTACTTCTGTCTATGTACAGCATATCACAGCTTGTATAGCCTTTACACCTTGCCTTGAAAAATTATTGCAATTTGAAGAAAATTTTAGGTATTGGCTAACTAAAGTATGGCAAACATTTTGTGGGCAGATAATGGTAAAGTAAGGTTTCTATGAAGAAAAATAATTGAGTTTCAATCCAAGAGAAAGACAGAATTTTTTGTGTGAAAAATTGGAGACATTCAAAAGAATTCATACAAATTTCATGATCATGATAAAGAAAAGGAAGAGGAAGAAGACATTGATGATGTTGGGTGTTGGAGATCAGTGCAAGACTGATGATCATAAGTGTGGCCACATGATCTTGAATTCTCTTCTATAAAAAATAAATATAGATGTATTTTTTTAGAAGCCATGCATTCTCTGCAATCAAAAACTCAGTACCTTTTCCTCTTCATACGTACTTGGCAGCTGCATTTGGGAAGGCAAATGCCATAACCCAGACAAGATCATATGCCACAGGGTCCTCGGGGTACCCTGTGATGTGATGCGACTGGTGTCAGGCGTGTTGAGCATCCTATCTTGGTGCTCAGTGAACTGCTGGGCAGTCTGAAGGAGAAAAGCATGGATGAAATAGGAAGGGATTACACAGAGAGAAAGAGAGGAGGAGGAAGAAAATGTTCTGCTATATAGCTGAGTCATCTTTTTTTTAGGATCATCTGAGATAATTAATGACTCACAGCTCTGTTGGTAATTTATGAAAAGCTGATTTATGATAAAAACCCAGGCAAGACTAATATGACACATTTACAGTAAAGAGCCTCAATTTCCTATTTTCCAAATGAGATGCATAAACACAATTCCTTTTGTCTTTGTTAAGCAAAAAAAAATATTTATCCTGACGCAGTATTATGGTCTCAATACTTTTCCTCAACTTTCAGCCTAGCATGCCAACCTACGTGCTTCTATGATAGTTGAACTGTCTTCTATGTCACTTAGCACGCTTAAATTTGTTACTAAAATTCTTGGAAAACTCAAGGGACTGGAAGGAAAATAAGGTGAAAAGATGAGGATGATTTAACAAAGTGGTTCAAAGTCGGACAAGTAACAGCAAAAAAGATAGCTATGGGTTGAGAAAAGGTGAAGATCCAAGCAAAAGAGAATACAAAGACTTTTTTTTAAATAGTGGGTGAGAATAGAAAAAGAGAGAGAGAGAGAGAGAGAGAGAGAGAGAGAGAGAGACAGACAGACAGACCGAGACAGAGAGAAACAGAGAGAGAATGAGAGACTGAGAGAGAGAGAGACAAAAAAGCATTGTAGATGTAGATTCTGGGAGGTAGGAGGAAAAAAAAAGAGGGGTTGGGAATAGTCAGAGTGGTTATTTCCTTCAGATAATTTAAAAAAGAAATACATTTAATAATTTAAACCAAAAAAAAAAAAAACAGGAAACAAAATTCACTTCCTCAACACTTAGCCCTCTACAACTTTAAACAGGGGTAAGTGATTAAAAGTCTACAGTTGTGTAGGTTATTTCCCTTACAGATGAATTTATTTTTTTTTTTTCATTTTAAAGTTGACCTTTTATCCAATGAGCATCGGATTCAACGAAGAAATACATTGAGACCCAAGTATCTCGTTATATGGAAGGTTTACTGTATATGATGAAACGTATCTTAAATATAAAGCAAGCAGTAACATAAAATTTAAAAAAAAATGAATGTAAATTGCAAATCTGGTCTAAGTTTGATGTTTTTCAGTAAAACTACGAAAAAAAAAAAAAAAAAAGACTAAGCAGTTGTAGCCTCCATTGTTGGACCTGAATAACTCTTCCCAGACTTAAAAATATGTTTTGAATAATTAATAAAGAGTCACTGACAGCTTTTAAACAAGATTTTTGAAAAAGAAACATTTAGCATATCAATGGCTTGTAAAAGCCATTTACACACCTAGAGCTTGAAAAATTATTGTAAGTTGTAGATCATTTTAGGTATTGGCAAGCTGAGGTATGATACATATTTTGTGGGCAGATAATGCTAAAGTAAGGTTTCTGTCACGAAAAATAACTGAGTTTCAAACCGTGAGAAAGACATTTTTGTGACAATATTGAAGAGATTCAATAGAATTCATGTATATTTCATGATCATAATAAAGAAAAGGTAAGGAAGGAGATATTGATGTCTTTGATGTTGTAGATGACAAAGCAAAATTGATAATCATAAGACTGGTAACACTATTTTGAATTCTCTTATATTAAAAAAATTAATATAAATCTAGTTTTTTACAAGCGACACATTCTCTGCAATGAAAACCTAAAGGGGCCTCAGCCTACCCTGTGATGTGATGAGACTGGTGTCAGGTCTGTTGAGCAAAGATAAAATGATACAATGACATCCTTGAAAAGTGATCTTTCACTTGATTTTTATAACGACTAATAGAAAGATTGATTAGTAGAGCTCCTTTACAAAAGGAAAACTTTTTTTTTCTGCTTTGTCTACCAATTGGTCACCATCAGACAGGGCAGATCAGAGCAGAAAAGCTAAGACCCTTAACTCATCCACTACAGTATCGCTGCTGAGAGATGCAAGAGGAAATTCTCTACAGATCTGAAAGCAAATGCTCTACAAAATACCAGATTATACATTCAGAGGGAACTTCTGGATAGAGTACATATAATGCTGTGATAGTGAAGGCTATGGTGAAATATTAAAAGGAATACAAGATACTTATCAACCCAGCTCATTCAATTAGGTATTCTAAGGTTCTAGTTCCAGTGTGATTAATACAGCACTGAGTTTTAGCCCTCACACACCATCTTCACAACTGTGAATCATGTTGATAGAGTCTGTCCATTAGAAGGTATTGGGATCAGGAAGGCATGGATCATGTTGATAGAGCCTGTCTATTAGAAGGTATTGAGATCAGCACAGCATGAATCATGTTGATAGAGCCTGTCTATTAGAAGGTATTGGGATCAGCACAGCATGGATCATGTTGATAGAGCATGTTTATTAGAAGGTATTGGGATCAGCACAGCATGGATCATGTTGATAGAGCCTGTCTAGGAGAAAGTATTGGGATCAGCACAGCATGGATCATGTTGATAGAGCCTGTCTAGGAGAAAGTATTGGGATCAGCACAGCATGGATCATGTTGATAGAGCCTGTCCATTAGAAGGTATTGGGATCAGCACAGCATGGATCATGTTGATAGAGTCTGTCCATTAGAAGGTATTGGGATCAGCACAGCACAGATCATGTTGATAGAGCCTGTCCATTAGAAGGTATTGGGATCAGCACAGCACAGATCATGTTGATAGAGCCTGTCCATTAGAAAGTATTGGGATCAGCACAGCATGAATCATGTTGATAGAGCATGTCTATTAGAAAGTATTGGGATCAGCACAGCACAGATCATGTTGATAGAGCCTGTCCATTAGAAGGTATTGGGATCAGCACAGCACAGATCATGTTGATAGAGCCTGTCCATTAGAAAGTATTGGGATCAGCACAGCATGAATCATGTTGATAGAGCCTGTCCATTAGAAAGTATTGGGATCAGCACAGCATGAATCATGTTGATAGAGCCTGTCCATTAGAAAGTATTGAGATCAGCACAGCACAGATCATGTTGATAGAACCTGTCCATTACAAGGTATTGGGATCAGCACAGCACAGATCATGTTGATAGTGCCTGTCTATTAGAAAGTATTGGGATCAGCACAGCACAGATCATGTTGATAGTGCCTGTCTAGGAGAAAGTATTGGGATCAGCACAGCATGGATCATGTTGATAGGGTCTGTCCATTAGAATGTATTGGGATCAGCACAGCATGGATCATGTTAATAGAGCCTGTCCATTAGAAGGTATTGGGATTAGCACAGCATGGATCATGTTAATAGAGCCTGTCCATTAGAAGGTATTGGGATCAGCACAGCATGGATCATGTTGATAGAGCATGTCTATTAGAAGGTATTGGAATCAGCACAGCACAGATCATGTTGATAGAGCCTGTCCATTAGAAGGTATTGGGATTAGCACAGCATGGATCATGTTAATAGATCCTGTCCATTAGAAGGTATTGGGATCAGCACAGCATGGATCATGTTGATAGAGCATGTCTATTAGAAGGTATTGGAATCAGCACAGCATGGATCATTTGATAGAGCATGTCTATTAGAAGGTATTGGAATCAGCACAGCACAGATCATGTTGATAGAGCCTGTCTATTAGAAGGTATTGGGATCAGCGCAGAATGAATCATGTTGATAGAGCCTGTCTAGGACAAAGTATTGGGATCAGCACAGCATGAATCATGTTGATAGAGCCTGTCTAGGACAAAGTATTGAGATCAGCGCAGAATGAATCATGTTGATAGAGCCTGTCTAGGACACAGTATTGGGATCAGCACAGTATGAATCAAGTTGATAGAGCCTGCCCATTAGAAGGTATTGGGATCAGCACAGCATGGATCATTTTGATAAAGCCTGTCCCTTAGAAGGTATTGGGATCAGCATGGCATGGTTCATGTTGATAGAGCCTGTCCCTTAGAAGGTATTAGGATCAGCACAGCATGGATCATTTGAGTTTGAAACTGCAGTAGACAAGGAATTTTTTCTAAACTGTTTGTATCAGTACAGTCTATCATCTATTCAAAAGAAAAGTGGAAAATCATGCAAGGTTCAAAAAATTGAAATAAGTTGATATCAAGACATGCCGGTGAGATGAAAGATCTACATACTATTCATAGACACGTAAATATTTTCATAAAATATTTTATAAAAAAAAGAAAGATTGTTCAAAGATTATTCAAAGACAGACAAAATTTTCATATGCTAGAACTGAGCATAA
>JAWDGP010007875.1:0-24136 GCA_033675545.1 Elysia crispata | reverse complement strand
GTGTGACAGATTCTCAACTAGTTTACTAGCTCTTGGAACTTCTTCTCATTCATGTCTACGGTGTGACAGATTCTCAACTAGTTTACTAGCTCTTGGAACTTCTGCTATCCCAAGTCTGCGGTGTGACAACTTCTCAACTAGTTTACTAGCTCTTGGAACTTCTGCTATCCCAAGTCTGCTCTTGGAACTTCTTCTCACTCATGTCTACGGTGTGACAGATTCTCAACTAGTTTACTAGCTCTTGGAACTTCTTCTCACTCATGTCTACGGTGTGACAGATTCTCAACTAGTTTACTAGCTCTTGGAACTTCTGGTATCCCAAGTCTGCGGTGTGACAACTTCTCAACTAGTTTACTAGCTCTTGGAACTTCTTCTCACTCATGTCTACGGTGTGACAGATTCTCAACTAGTTTACTAGCTCTTGGAACTTCTGCTATCCCAAGTCTGCGGTGTGACAACTTCTCAACTAGTTCACTATCTCTTGGAACTTCTTCTCACTCATGTCTACGGTGTGACAGATTCTCAACTAGTTTACTAGCTCTTGGAACTTCTTCTCAGTCATGTCTACGGTGTGACACTTTCTCAACTAGTTTACTAGCTCTTGGAACTTCTTCTCACTCATGTCTACGGTGTGACGGATTCTAAACTAGTTTATTAGCTCTTGGCACTTCCCCCAACTCCAGCCTACTCCTTCACAGGTGCCAATTTAGTTTACCAGCTCTTGGCACGTCCTGTATCTCCAGCCTGCTCTGTCAATAGCTTACTAGCCCTTGGTTCTTCCTCTATCCCCAACCTCTGACGCGTAAGACAATCTGCAAGTCCAGTAGCTACTGGTGTTTCGGTTTATTGGAAGCAGAATAGATGCCTAATTATCATAATTCACTGGTCTAAAAGTAACACCAAAAAAAATTGAATTTTTAAAACTTTTATTAATTCAACATCAAGGCACAAAATATTTTATTGATAGCAGATACTTTTAACTGACAAGATGCAAGCAACTGTGACTCTTAGATATATGCCGTTATTTTAACAAATATTAACTTTGATGGTTAAATATTAGTTTCTATGTCTACATTTTTTTTCTTTTCATAAAATATAATTCATATAAAAAGCATAAGTTGCACCAAGCGTTCCACTAATACTGTTTCAGAATTAAATATGCTCTTATTTTGTTATAAATAAACCAACGAATGGTTGTTTGAGGTCTTCTTGGCCTACGATCGACAGATCCTAACGTGCAGGTAGGTTTGATCTCAAAATGCTTCAATGTTAGAACAACACAAACCTTAACATGTTCACAATAGGAGTTTACTAGATAATTTTCTCTGAGTTGCTCCTCAGACATTTAAAGATTTCAAAATTTAGTTATGTTAAAACAGTTCACTGAAATTATTCTCTCTCATGAGACAAGAGTTATATATAAGCATATTAAAAGGAAATCAGTTTTTTACAAGAACAATTTTTTTCCTTGCTTAGAGATAAAGTTTTTACACATACGTCGGATTAATTTTATACAGCTCTCTTCTTTGCTTCGATATTACTTTGATTGTCATTTACAACGCTTTAAAAATTATTTTGTATAACTTAGCATGGCTTGGAGCTGAAATATCGGGAAAAAGTTAGACAAATCATCTATTATCAATTTATAAAGTTCTAGGACTTCAGAGTAGAGTTCTTAGTAGAATTTTATCTCTTTATTTTGTTCTTTTTTCAGAACTTTACAGCGCTTATCGCCGGGATCGACCAAAAGGCAAGTGTGGTCGTCACATCTGTCTCGGTAACAGCAATTTAACACAAGATCATCATGGGCACAATGAGAGTTGGCATCCTCCTTGGATGTCTCCTGGTTATGACGTCAGTAATGGAGGTCACCTCAAATAGAAAAGGTGAGAAAGTTAAGCATTTTACCTGTCTTAGTATACTCAAATTACAATTTTTAACGAGTGTTGTTAGCTTATGCTTTTGGCACGAGCTGCGATTATTGTAAAATTGCCGACGCATCTATTAATACAAACCTATCTCAATACATTACGTTACTTCAATAACTACTTTGGCATAAAACGGTTCTTTACCAATCTCACCAATAAAATATTACTCTAGTTTATTCTGCTAAGCTAAAAAATTTCATGAGAGATGTATTCTCTAACACAAAAAAATAAAAATGAAAATCTAGAAATTTAAACCCAATCTATTCTCACCTACATATCAACTATAATTATATGAGATAAATAAAAAAAAATGTCCATCAAAAACGCCTGAGAAAATTCTGAAACAAAAACCCCAATTCACCCCAAGCCATCTAGTCACTCAACAAGATCTGCAGTCAGACACTGCTGTCTATATAACCAATACAGTGAGTTTTTGAGACTTAAACCTACTAATATTGACCTCAAACCTTCTTCAGCATGCTGCTTTGTCGTGCGTTCTGTCTTTCCAACAATTCTGCCGTTGTATGACATAAATCATAATCATCATGCCTATTCGATTCTTCAAAACTTGTCTTCCACGCGCGATATTTCCACACTTTGTCAACAGACCTAGAAATAAAGCTGGATCGACAAGTTAGCAATGGCATTTGCAGCAGACTTTCCTGTGAGTTTGAGGACAGCACCATTGAAATTGAGAGCATGAAGCTCAATCTAGTCACAGCCGCTGGAACAAAGAGAAATCTTATCAAAGTAACCAAAGCCAAGCCAAACATCAAAGTCTCAAAGAAAGACATGACTGGCAACGGTACACTGAGCAGCACCAGCGCAACCCTTCTGCTCGATCTGATGAACGAGGAAACGTGTAACTCGGGGTATTTCAAGTGTGAAGCGTTTTACAAAACCGCGTCCGGCAAGAAACGGCGACAATTCGCCACGGCCGGTCAAAGCCAGTCGCCCAGCGCGGCTCAGCCAAACACCGCGTCCTCCTCTGAGGCGGCAAACATCACAGAAATAATCAGTGAAGCGGTTTCCGAATCTTTTACAGGATTGATGGAACAAGCAGTGGCTGCACTCGCGTTCGTAGATACTTCTTCAAGAGTTACCACCTTAGAAGATCTTGTTTTCAACCGAATCCCGGCCCTAGAAAATGTGTGTGGAGGGAATGATACAGAAGCGTTGGAGGAACTGGAAAAGAGAATCACGGTACTCGAAACAGAATCGAGTACAAGCAAAGGAGATGAGGTAAGGTTGGCAACAGATTACCATAGTGTTTTCATTCATTGGGAGTGGAATAAATGGTGGTAGACAAGTGTATTCTGTTAGTATTTTCGGCTAAAATGACTTACGATTACTTGATAGTTACTTGACATGCCTTACCATGTGGAAGGGAAAGACAGTTACGCCACATTTATTAAACTCGCAGTATATGGTAAAAAGAACAGACGACACGTTGCGATACCTGAATAGGTAGAAATGGAACATAAATACTCCTCAATTTTACATATATGTTAAACTGATTCATCTGAAGCCGAATATTTACTTACAACAAACCTTTCATCTTGAAACTCCAAAGTTTGTTTATAGTTATGGCCAAAAAACGATTAATTCTGAAATAAAGAACTCATGTAGAGAGCTAGGAGTTCGAGAGTGAGAAAAACATTAGACCTCTTTTGATTTTTAAATAACTTCATACAATTTTTATCAAATCGAAAAAAAAAAAATTAATAAAAAAAAAACAACAACAAAAAAAAACAACAACTGGGGACCGATGTACATCTGATTATGACATAAACAATACCGGAACACTATGGTCAGATCTTTTGACATGTATGAAATGTTTTCCTTTTTTTATCGCTCCAACTCCCTCACCATGTTGACCGTGTCCAGCCAGAAGCTTGTGAGCGAGGTATGGGAGATGACGTGACCAAGTGGTACCGGCCTTATGCCCTCGTGACAGACAATACAATCAATAGACAGATCCTCTGTGACACACACACAGATGGCGGTGGATGGATTGTCCTTCAGGTGGGAAATTTCTTTAATGAACAAAAATTAAGGAGGTGAACTTTTCAGCTCCGTACTTTTATGAGAGTATGTATGAATGGTGAACTCCCCTGGTAATGACACTTTATATTATTATTATTATTATTATTATTATTATTATTATTATTATTATTATTATTATTATTATTATTATTATTATTATTATTATTATTATTATTATTATTATTATTATTATTATTATTATTATTATTATTATTATTATTATTAGGATAGTACTGAATGTATGAATGTATGTATTTGTAACTATTTTAATTATTTTTTTATTAAGTCTTTCGTTTCAATGTTGTCTTACCCTTATATCATCTATTTTATTCATTAGTTTAGAGACTTCATGATGTTAAATAAATTTTGAAGTTTTCTTTCTAACGCCTGCATTGCGTCAGGGCCATTAACATGTTATTTTGTCATTAATTCCCCTCAGAGAAGGTACAAGGGAGATGTAGACTTCTATAGAGACTGGAATGCCTACAAAGATGGATTTGGATCAAACACTGGAGAATTTTGGATTGGCAACGAACAAATCTATGCCCTGACCAGTAAGGTAAGTTATAGCTAACAAAATCTCTTGATTTCTTCAAAGACGTATTATCAGTCTCAGCACAATATGATTTGTTAATTTGATCAATGTAGTGAATGTATAACTTATTTATTTCATGAAGTTCAGTGGCTGTGGGTTAGAGCTTTCACCTTGATAATCAAGGGAGTGTTCTTTGGCGGTTTGGATTTTTGATACTAACATTAAGAGAGATATGGTCTCAATGTTTGTCAAATGCATCTGAGGCAAAAGAGACGGAAGTTGAATGTCAAAATGTTTCAATATCAACTTGTTATGAACGGACTTATCCATACAAATAGAAGAAAATATTCTCTTCCTCTATATGAATTTACTTCTAATAATCCCGCAAAGATGGAGGACGAGCAATTTTTATATCCTTCAAAGTTAAGTGGTTCAAAGTTTGCCAGTTTTCGTCAAATTAAATATTTTCCGTATCTGAGTCCCAAGGTAAAATAGATTTTTGTTTCAAAGATGAAGCAAAGACTTAAACTGATTTTTTGTTTGTCCTCATCGTTTTATCTAAGTAAGCATATAGGCCTCATCTACTGATGTAACCGTTGTGAAATGACTGAATGTTATTTTATAACAAAATAAGTTATAAGTGCACAAAGTGGAGTCTTTCATACTTTCTTTGATTTATATCCATATATAAATAACAAGCTCATTTTACCTTCTAAAAAGAAAGTTTTCTTTCAACTTCATATGGCACGCCTATTTCGTTTTTTTTTCAGTTAAGTGGAATATCTATATTGTTCTATGTGAAAATTGAAATTTAGACAAGTGGTCTATGAAGTATCATGTAAAAAGACGAGAGAAGAAATTTGTCACAAGAAGAAATACCCAGGGACACCAATATCATACTTTAATGTTTGCTATTGGAAAATTCATTTAATCTTTTCAACAATCCTAAAGTTAACAAAAAATAAAAAAAATACAAAGTAAAATTTTTCTTTGTATGTTTTGATACATATGCTTTGCACTTCTTGAATTTGAAAATTTTCGTGACAGTTTGAAAAAAAAAAATTCTAAATTTTTTTTGTTTTTATCTGTCTATCTTCGACTGTCCTGTGCTTCAAGGGTAATTATGAGCTCAGAATTGATTTCCGCATCGATGAAAAAGAGTTATTCGCATATTCTTCTAGTTTTCAAGTGGGAGATGAAGCCGCCGCGTAAGTAAAGCAAAACTGTAGATTTTTAGCCTGAAGGATAAAGCATATTCATAAGATAAAGAAAACGCTACCTTTTTATTGATCAAAGTATTTTAAAGTTTAGCTGTAAGACATTTTTGAAAATTTTTTCGCGGGTCAAAGTTAAACAACCTTAGGTTTTTGTTTTTCTTTTACTAAATCTTAATATAGTGCGACTCGCACGTGAATTATATGCCATGTATAGATAGATAGATAGACAGATATAATATATAGCGAGAGAGAGAGAGAGGGGGGGAGAGAGAGAGAGGGAGAGAGAGAGACAGACAGACAGAGAGAGAGAGAAAGACAGAGAGACATGGAGAGGATGCAATACATATATCAATGATTACTGGAAATAATTTTTTCTCCTTGACTACATCCAGATACCGTCTCAAGCTAGGTGACGTCTCAGGGACTATTGGGACGTACGGTCTGACCTACCACAACAATCAAGCGTTCACGACCTTTGACCGGGACAACGATTCATGGGGAGGAGGAAACTGCGCGAAAAACCACCATGGCGCTTGGTGGTTTAGGCAATGTCACCGCTGTAACATCAACGGGATCTGGGGATTGAAAAATGTCAACGGTGTGTCGTGGTACGACGGAAGCAAATGGTTGTTCCCAACCTATACAGAGATGAAAATAAGGCGAATCTCGTCCACTGAGAGGTAGCTTTGACATGTCAACAACAAGGGAAATAAACTAATTCTGTACTGTCCTAAACTATTTTGAGTATCCTGTACAAAGTTTACGAAAAACGCTATGAAATCAAGCAAATAAGGGCCTAAGGTTGCACTCTGTAGCGGGAAGCTATAGCTGTCCATTTATTGTAGCCTAAATTTCTCATAAGATTAATGAATACGGACTTTCTTAAATTCGCTCACTATTTTGCATTGAAAAACTGATCTTATACGTGTTCAAATCAATGAACTAAAGCCGAGTTTTTTTTATTTAATTTAATTTGCTCTCTATTTCTGTCTCTAGAACCTCTTGAACGCGCAGCATTATCTAGTCCACAACCTGAAAATCCTACATATGCTTTATTAGCATTATCCCTGATCAAGCTAGTTTTGGGTTTTTAAAATAAACTTCATAACTGATATCAATTTGCTGTTCGTTTCATTATGAATACTTTCTTTGTTGTTCATAATGGTTTTTCTTTGCTTGTTCTATGTTTTTTCTGTCGTTGTTGTAGTTTTTGTCGGCGTTTAATAATAATAATAATAATAATAATAATAATAATAATAATAATAATAATAATAATAATAATAATAATAATAATAATAATAATAATAATTATCATAATAATAATAATGATAATAACTATAATATTAATAAGAATATTTTCGTACACCCCTCTTGTACATGATCTCAAGACATGCAAAAATTTAATTAATCATGCTTAGCTTAGGCATTTAAACGATTTATCGTTTCATGTATATACTTATACTAATAATCACCGAGTTTATGTGTAGGGTTTTGTATGTAAGAGGATAATGTGCACCTTTCACTCAATAATCATTTTCCAGACGAAGAAGAGAGGCTAACAGATTTTATTCGAAAGGAACATTAGTTTAAATCAAATAGCAGTTAGGAAAAAATGTTGCATATCAGTATAAATAGTATCTTATCAGGTTTTAGGAGACATGTGATCAAAGTTGGAGCTTTCATATATCCAACCTCTACTACTTCCTTGTAAATATTCTGTCTGAAGAATTTTGTCTTTATCGATCTTTCAGGTAATCTGACTCGAATATATTAGATCATTAGACTGGAAATCCGGAAATAACTCTTCTAGTAGAAATTTCCTGCGAGAAACCATAGGTCTACTCACAGCAAGGTTCGAAAGTCAAACGAAATACTGTCTACGCGAATAATAAAAAGCAAAAAGTTTCTAAAATCGTCATACTTCCTGAAACAAGGATGTTAGCGCGGAAACGTAGCTAATTTTGAACTGCTGATTACGAAAATAATAAACTAAAGCAAATTATATTTTTGTTTTAAATTCACAGCAGACTTGTGGCTGGTGAGTCACCCAACAGTCCCGTCAAACGGTATTCCACCCGACCTCCGAAAGGCTGGCTGCAGTCTTGTCGTTTTGTCCAGATATATATATATATATATATATATATATATATATATATATATATATATATATATAGAGAGAGAGAGAGAGAGAGAGAGAGAGAGAGAGAACTGTCGAACAGAAATCCTCGAAAAAACAGGATACCTAAATAGGAATAACAAAAAATGAGTTCAAAATCAGATACAACTAGCAGACATCGAGCTTGAAGACCACAAAAAATCCCCACAAAAAAAAACCCATAATAAAATCAGCCACAGCTTTAAGTGGATTCGAAGTAAAACTAAAGGAATACAAAATCTGAGTACCACTTATCATGGGATATTATCGAAAGGGCGCAGCCATATTTAACAGTAACAAACAGATGCAATATATGCATGACGAAGAAATGTTTCATTCTAATAACAAAACCAAGCCTCTTTTCATCGTGCTTCCACAGAAATAAGCATTTGCTACAAATTTTTCATTGGCGTGGAAACAGAAAAACTACATTACAACGTCGGAAAGGCAATTTAACACACATCAGTCATACCCGTAGAGAGCGGAGGGCAAGCGACACTCTCGTCCTCTGCTTGAAACAATTTGTACTCCAGGAAAGTATGATTTAGGCAATATGTGGAAGACTTAGAGAACTGAGACCTGCTAGTG
Source organism: Elysia crispata (assembly GCA_033675545.1). Classification (NCBI taxonomy): domain Eukaryota; kingdom Metazoa; phylum Mollusca; class Gastropoda; family Plakobranchidae; genus Elysia; species Elysia crispata. The sequence continues at coordinate 15,667 of JAWDGP010007875.1, read as the reverse complement.
ATGCAAAAAAAATATTGTGTTCCAAGAAAACTACTTCTCTATACATTATGTACAGAACATCAAAACGATTAGCAATACCATCATCAAGAGCATAACTTTATGACTTCAATTATAAACTACATTATTGTTTAATTTCGAAAATCATACATTATTCACAAATATGTGAAAAAAAAATAGGGCTGTCGTATTTGATTACCTTAATAATTTTACATTGTACATTGACGTGGTGATTTGTATTTAAAAGTACATATTACCACAAAAAATCTCAAGAAATATACTAATTCCTAGTCTCTATAATTTGATACATATGCGGCAATTGCAATGTGTTAATAAATCGTTGCTACACCGTGAACTACTGGTTTAGTTCTGCACCCTTCTTGTAAAACTTGGGTATTTCCAGGTGCCTCTCTGATACTAGCAAACCTCTTTAGGATTTAATTTCCACCCCCCCAAAAAGACCTGTAATACTACATTGTATAAACGTATTATAGCACCAGACACCGTGATAAACCATGTCACAGCTGCCAGCCTCCTAGGAATCTTTCTCGCGGCAAAAAGTAGAGAATCGCTGAATGGTATGATAAGATAAACTTTCTGTGTCAATGGCTCCTGACATTCTGACTACTCGAAAACGCTTTCTAGACAAAAGTAAAAAAAAAAACAACTTAGTACATAATGATTTATATAATTCATCTTCATAGATTAGTATAACAAGAATTATGGTTTTTATGTTTGTTCTATGCAATGAGAACAGTAATGACTTTTTAACAATATCACCTTACTGAAGAACACCGATATGAAACTAGAAAAGGTTAGTTTTCGAAACATCCAGGGATTTAGAGAAGAGATATTTAAAAAAAAATGTCGAACTAATCATACAATACTAGTGCATATTGGTGTTAGCCCGAACATCTTTTGTGTATCAAAGGATAACAGTGTGCGTTGTAATAACTTTCAACATGTCATGATTATAGTTGTTAGTTCATACAAATTAAGTTAGCCATACGATAATAAATAAATAGTTATCACAATCACAATGTCATGTATATGGTTGCGAATCCAGATATTTAAGTTGATCATACGATATTAGCGTATGTAGTTATCATTTTCAACATGTCATGTACAGAGATGTTAGTCCACATATTTAAGTTGACCATTTGATAATTGCATAAATAGTTATCACTGTCAGCATGACATATTAAGTAGTTGTTAATCCAGATATTGAAGTTAATCATAAGTATGGTAATAGTGTATGTAGATGTCAGTTTAAAACATCTCAAATAAAAAGTTTTTAAATCAGACATCTTAACTTAATCTTAAGTATGATAATAGTGTATGTAGTTGTCAGTTCAACCATCTCAAATACGAACTTGTTAATTCAGACATCTCAAGTTAATCATAGGTATGAGGATAATAATGTATGTAGTTGTCAATTCCAACATCTCAAATCGAACCTGTTAATTCAGAGTTCATCATAAGTATGATAATAGTGTATGTAGTAATCCTACACCTTCTTTCGCGGCCTGAAACCTCCCGAGTGTTTCCACTCTGCGGATGAGACCGTCAAAAGTTTGTGAAACAGATATCCCAAGAACAGGGCATATCAGCAATAGGGGTGTAAAAATTTGATCCTTAACTTTTTAACTTTCGTTGAAAACGTTGACAATTAGGGAGGAACAGCTTTTTTAAAAAAAAGAAACAACAACCAAGAAATGATAAGGTTCATTCATTTCCGCCCTGCCTCAACCCACCCCTAAAAGATACTACCGTAAATATGATATCGAGTTTAAGTACAAAACCTCTTTAGAAAGATCAGTCTAAAAACTGAATTTTTTGTGAATGAAATACCAATTATTGCGTTTTTAATGTGACTTACTGTATAATGTGAGAGCCATTCATGGTTTTAACAAGCCTCCTTCTAGAGCTTAAACTCTTTACCTTCAGGATTGGAGACGAATCTCCTGGCCGACCTCATAATCAGCAGGAAAATAACAACACCAGTGATTACCGATATGGTTTGATGGTGAAAACCTGTGAAAACCTGTGGAGACTATTCGTATGATATCTAAAGTTGAGCGTTTACAAAGTGATTAGAGATCTTAATTTGTTGGCCAGAGTTGAAATCGCCGAGTAGGAACGTTAAACGCTGTATGAAAGTGAAAGTCGAAGGTGATAATTGTAAAATATGAAACATATTATGCTGTCTGTACATCAAGGTGAAGGGGAGAAGTGTACAATTTAGTAACATATTATGCTGTGTGTGAGTGAAAACGGAAGGGATGAGTTTGAAATAAAGGAACAAAAATATGGCATGCGTTATTGAAAGTCTGGTTGGAAACAAAATAACGAAATGCGTTTGAAACTTTGTATTTTGTATCTATTGATTGCAGCAAAATAGTCATGAGCATAGACCAAAAATCAAGAAAAGATAATATAATGACTAATTATTTCATATTCATTTACACATATATTTGATAATGTATACAACGGGTGCTTGTATAGTAGTTATTAGATATATTGTTCATGTTGATTAGCCTTCAAGCTTTGCGTTGATCGACAGGCAGCTGTGAGTGCACTACTGAAGGTGGCGTCAAACGCCTATTTGCATAACACAGAGTCCCCTTCTACAAAAGAGATATTAGTACGACAGCGAATCACATCCTTTCTTTTGGTTACACATAAATGGAAATGATCCTTGCATATCACTAATGTGAATAAATTAAAAGAAAAAAGAGCTCATTTACATTTTTACGTACATTATAACTGTGGTAGGTTATGTTAAAAAGAGGAAAGGCGTACATTTTGTTAACTTTCTATTTTTTTAAATTTTCTTGGTTTTTGAAATGTACTATGTATTTTTGTTATCAGTAAAACTATGAGTGTATATCTTTAGTGTTTCTATATCCAAGTGCTTTAAAACCAATGTCTATTATTTTATTATTGCAATAGTTATGGTCAAAGTTGTTCCCTTGTTGTATTTGTTGTTGTTAGCAATGCTAGAATTAAAATTTTTCGAAAAATTATAAATGTTATATGACATTTTTTTTCTTTGGATGACAACAAATAATGTTAGAAATGTAGACCGTTTTTTTCCTTTGGTTGGTAGAAACTATCGTTAGATATATAGACAAACATTTTTTCCCATCGGTTGCTAGCATGAGCTATACACACACACACACACACATATATATATATATACATAATATATATATATAAGATCTTACCTTAAATTCTCTTTATACGACACTGGTATTTCAAGCGGAGGTCAAAGGTGTTACTTGTCATACGCTCTCTCTCTATACATATAGAAGTTCCAATTTGATATGAATCACCAAACTTTTATTTCTCTGGAAACAAAACATCAAATTAAAAGTGAGTTATAATTATCCCATTTAAACAAATTCGTTCGTGGCTGTTTATCAAAAATGTCGCATAGATTTTTATAATAGCGATATCAGATGTTCAACATGCGAGTTCTACTTCCTAATTTGTTAAATGAATATTTTACTGAATTCATCAAATACAGCTAGGGTTTAACAATCATAAATAATTGCTATTAATGCACAAGGTTCATAATATGCATTACCAGTACAGCTAGATTATTTTCCATACGACAAGAATATTTATAAACTATCGTTCTGAAAAAAAAATCGTATTCACAGAAATAAGAATGATATTTACATAAAAACGCTGTGAGTAGAAATGTTCGAAAGAATTTGCTGAACTGCGAAAATTGCGTGCTCCTTCCAACATGACATATCTCTTTTACCACGCCCCAGTAATCAAAACCATTTTTTTGCTACGACAGAACCGTATTTTATTAAAAAATATCCTTTTTTTAATTCCAAATGATTCGAAACAATAAAAACAAACAAAAACAAAAACCAACCAAAAAAAAAAAAACAACAAAAAACAAAAAACAAAGAAAAAAACAAACAAAACAAAAACACATGGCTGTGTAAGTAATTCTTTATTCATGTCACATATCAGCTGATTCTGAATCAGGTGACATCAGTAAAAAAAACCCACAGATTCTAGTAACGTCACTGGTTATGTCTCCTGACTCGCTATTATCTTTACGACATTCATGAAAAGAGACATTGTCCGGCCCACAATCCTTTATTTGGCTATGCTACCAAAGTTGCTTGTTTAAGATTGACATTAATCTGATGCTTTACAATTTATCAAACAGAGGTACATGTCCCATGTATCAGAGTGCATGTACCGTTACCAAAGAAACTACATGTAGCATCGACAGGATGATTCACTGTTTTTCTAACAGATATATGTAGCATAAAATGTGTCTGGGTGATAAGCTGTTAATCACAGAGATGCACATGCAGTATGGGTTAGGATACATTATTTTACCGAACGGAGTAGACGCAGCATGTATCAATGTTCTTGACTCTTTATAGATCAGATGTAGTTATGTAGCTTGGATCACAGTGCTTGACTGGTTATAAAACAGATGTAAATATAGGATGAGTCTGGGCACTTGACTGTATATTGAATAGATTTAGATGTAGCACGAAAAAGAGAAATGGTTTAATTTTAATCACGCATGTTTTTTGTGTGGCTTATTCCACCAAAATGAGTTGGGAACAGTTTCTCTCAGATTACGCGGCATAAGGTTGTTTGAATTCTGTGCATTCAAAGTTTTCCGTGGTTGATTCTACATTGGCAATCTAGAAATCAATTAATGCAATGTATCGTCACAGCAGTTCTAAAATTTAAATTTGTGTTTTTTTACAGTGGTGTGGCAAGGGGTAGAAAAATGCCCAACTCTAGCGTTCGTTATCAGAGGGATGCAGCTTTAGTGGTGCTGCAGCCATGGGTATAATGATGGGGCATTCAAACCTACAGACGTAAAGATTCCGCCCTCCCCTCCCCGATCCTAACCTCCCAGTAAGCTCCTGGCTTAAACGGATACGCATGAAGAATTTCAGAATACAATGGTATACACAATGAAAATTAACTTACAGATTATGCAAATAGTATTCATGGTTGGGTGACAAATCGACAATTAATCCATATCTGCAGCAATAAAAAAGTAGGTTTTAACCATTTGATAGGCCCCCGACTGTGTCCATCAGTGTTAATCAAGACACTCGACAAAGATCTGAATAAAAAGGTTTGGTTTTGTGCCAAGAATTTAGTTATAATATTCAAATTCTTAGGATAAGTTATAATTCAGCGGTATAAAGAATCAAGCGTTTTCCCCTAAAATTCTCTAATTGAGTCTGTAAAGGAGCAGAAAAAATAATTTACACTAACAAAGTAGTTTTATATTAAAAAAAAATATGACAAGTCATCACATACGACACAAGCTATAGAATAAAATAATTTTATTTGAGTAATTATATTCACGAATACCCCGTCATTTTCCAAGAGCACCTTTTTCCTAAGCGCTTCTCGTCAGTCTCCAAGCGTATTCTATCTTTTCAATGTTCAAGTTTTATTTTTTTCAGTCTCGTCTGGTGCCTTGTCAATGTCGATGCGTATGTTAATTGCTTTAAGCGTCTTGCCAGATTCCAGGCTTTATTGTGTTAGACCCTTCAGGAATATCTTGTCAATATCCAAACGTTTTGTGTCGGTCTCTTCATATACCATGTCAGTATGTAAATGTTTTATGTCACACCCTTTAGGAATATCTTGTCAATATCCAAATGTTTTGTGTCACACTTTACGGGTATCTTGTCCGTATACAAGCGTTTTGTGTCACACCCATCAGATATCCTGTCAACTTCCAAGCGTAGGTGTCACATTCTTGAGGTATCTTGTCAAAGTCAGAGCATTTTAAGCCAATCTTACTTTGCATGTCACCCTTTTGCAGAATTTTTGCATTAGACTTTCTCTGATAATAGTAACATATCAAAGTATTAAAGTGAGATTTGTAAAAAAAAAAAAACACATAGAGGAAACTATATAAATGTGAGCCTTATCTTTGCAACATTGTAAAAGAAATAATTTAGTTGCTTGCCCTTAAAATCTCATAAAGCAAAACATTTCGATGGATGGTTGGTGAAATATGAGAGCCTTTTCTTTCGCGTTTTTTAAAAGGTTTATTTCAAGACTAGACACTTAAAAGATACATGGCAATAGACATTATAGGTGACAAGACAATAATGATTCAGCACTAAAATAAGGATAGACTAAATCTGGAGCTCATTTTGAATATCGAAAATGAAAGAAAAAATCTATCAGGTGTACAGGGGAAAATGAAATTATTGCATGCGTTTTGAATATTTCATATGCAAAGTCAACGTAACTTAACTTTCAGAAAAGGGGACAGCCTTTTCCTTCGGCTCTTCCTCTAGCTCCAGCCTCCTCCGTGATAAATTTTCAGCTTGATAACTAACTATTGGTTCTTTTTCTGTCCCCAGCATCTGACGTGCTTGATAACCTGCGAGATTATAAGCTACTGGCGCTACGTGTCGCTTTGTTCTGTATGAGCAGAATAATTACCGTAAAACACTCATTTAGAAGTAACACGAATAAGTATTGATCTTTTGAATTATCTAGTAATTCAACTACAAAGGTACAATATCTTTTATTAACTGCAGACAATCTTAATATGTAAGGTGCATGTAATTATGACTTAAAATGCCTTTATCTTAACTAATATCATATTTCATGGACAAAATTTGAATTTATGTCTACATATTTTAATAAACATGATTTCCAGACAAAGCATGATTGACATAAAACGTTTAATTAATAATATTCTTGAACTCATCAAATATGCTGAGATTTTGTTATAAATAAATCAACGAATGGCTGTTTGAGAATGTCTGCTTCGCCTACGATCGACAGATCCTAACGTGCAGGTAGGTTTGATCTCAAAATTCTTCAATGTTAGAACAACACAAACCTTAACATGTTCGCCATTGTAGTTAACAAGTTAGTTTTCTTTGAGTTGCTTCTCAGACATATAAAGATTTTAAAATATCCTTTATGAATACAATAGACTGAAATTATTCTCTTTCTAAAAGGGACAAACTGGATAATATTTATTTATTTATATATATCACATAAATACATAAGTAGAAAGGGTTTGTAATGAGGGCATTTTTTTCTGCTCAGATTTAAAGTCTTTCTACGTACATTGATTTAGTTTTAAACGATTATCGTCTTTGTCTCGGTTTTATTTTACGACTCTTTGAAAACTTATTTTGAATAACTTAGCACGGCTTGGAACTGCAATTTCAAGAAAAAAAGACGAACCATTTATTATCTTTTTATTAACTTCCATAGCTTTAGAGTTCTCATCAGATTTTTATCTCTTCATTTTGCTTTTTTTTCAGAACTTTACAGCGATTGTCGCTGGTAGTCACATCTGTCTCGATAACAGCAATTTAACACAAGATCATCATGGGCACAATGAGAATTGGCATCCTCCTTGGATGTCTCCTGGTTATGACGTCAGTAATGGAGATCACCTCAAACGTAGAAGGTGAGGCAGTGTGTGCATTTTACCCACTTCAATAAAACTAAAAATTTTCAACGCCTGTTACTTTATGCTTCTTGGTATAAGGTACAATGTATCGCAAAATTCCCACTTAACCTTATATACCGATCTATCTCAACACAGTTATTTCATTGACCACTTTGACGCAAAATGGTTCTTAACCACTGTAACCATTAAAATAGTCCTCTAATTTTTTACTGGTTAGCAAAAATTAGAATCTCGAAATTTTCATCAAATCTATTCTTACTTACAAATCAAAGTGGCCCTTAAGGGCTTTACTACGGTCTGAGATTAAAAAAAAATCCAACATTTTCTGTCCATCGAAAACACCGCCGAAAATTCTGAAACATAAAATAAAAGTTCCATGCAAGATCTCAAGTCACTCTTCAAGATCTGCTGTGAAACACTGCTGTCTATAGATGTCTTCGACCTGTAAACATGCTAACAAAGCTTTGAAACTTTTTTTTCCATAATTTTGAAAGTGAAACTCTGAGACAAGGCTGTAAATAATAATTCTTATAGTACTTCACAAAAAAACTGTCCGAAATTCTATCGGAACTGGCTCAACATAAAATTGAGGTATCGACTCCTCTAAGATTTCTCATATTTGACCGTAAATACCTGGTGACTCTTATCAGCAGTTTATGGAGAATGTTGAGGGTTTTTTGTTTGAAACCATAGATACGCCAAAAACAACGAGCTCAAAAACTGCATCCAGTGGACCGTCGCGACTTGATTTACCTTAAGTAGGCATCCACAATAAAAGAAATTTTTCAATTAATATAGCAAATTCCGCATTCTAATAAAAACATCAAATAATAAAAAAAAGAATAAAAGCGTCAGAATCTATTTTTTTTTTCGAAATTAAAAAAAAAAAACGAAAAAAACGTCATGCAAATCTTTTTAGAATTTCATTTTAGGATCGACATCTATAATTTCAACTTTAAAAGCATATGTCTAATTCGCGGGAAGATTCATAATCTAGACGTAGAGCTCACTATGAGTTCTAAGCACGGCTCTTCATTGTCATAATTATGGAACGTCTAGTTACCGGCAGGTGTGCAGAGAAAGGGACAAACAAATATTTTTGGATGAAGTTATGAAGTCTGTTGAGTATAAAAACAATGAAAGAGACTTGTGCTTCGTTAGGAGTAAACTATCTAAAAGGAAAGTGTGTAAACATAACAGGAAATAGAGCAAATTATGATTCATTTTTATTATGCTGTATTGCACTCGTTCTATGTTGATAAATTGAAATGTATTATATGTCTAATTTTGCATCAATTAATAAAAGTAATTTGCAAGCGAGTGATACCTTTGTATCTATTGAAAAACTCATTGATTAAAAATCGACAATACATTACCCAAACGTAATCAATATGAGAGTCTAATCCTGTTTAAAATTCGTGCAATAGATTTTAACAAGATGATATCTCTGATTTAGGAACTCACCGTGTTGTAAAATTTGCTAAAAACTTTGCTTTGTCCCTTTGAAAAGAAATTACAACCCTTATCAGACACGGATCAAAATCTGTAATTCTGGGATTTCAAAGTCTTCTTGAAGTTGATTTTTTAAAAATTTAATTAAAGTAGTCCTGACCATGTTAAAGTAAAAGGACATCAACTTGTGAGTTGTTGTTATTCTTGACTACTGTTTACAGAACTATCCAAACGTGTGTGTGGGCTACGTTTTTTTTAATAAATACTTTTTCTTTTTCTTCTCCCAAAGCGTTTTTGTGTCCATTTCCAAATAGTCTTTTATTTATTTTGTTTCGAGAAAATCGCGAGCGTCCTTCTGAACCCCTAAATAATTGTACCAGTGCCGCCAGATGTGACACAAGGTGCCCCAGTGCAATCTAGAGTTTGCAGGAAAACCATCTCATAAGCATTTTTTAGGAGGAAAATGAGATATATTGTTATGAGTTCTAAGTTCAGAAGTCGCCGTACATTTTTATATTGTACATTGATATGGCAACAAACTGGATATACCTTGTCCAGTTGTTCTATGTATTTGGATTGGATTGATTCGCTTGAAAAAAAATGAAGTTGAAGTCCTATTCATAAAATTTAAATCAAAGGATGAACATCCTTCATTAGAAGTTTTCAAAATCAATTGAAGGGTGTTAATTAAAAATGATGATCTAATCTTGAAATCTAGACAATTCTCAGCAGGCTATTTGGTTGTACGTTCTGTCTTTCCATCAATTCTACAGTAGTTTGGTTTAACTTAGGGGGTTATGGTGTAAAGTCATACTCATCATGCCTCTTCGACTCTTCAAATCTTGTCTTCCACGCGCGATATTTCCACACTTTGTCAACAGAACTAGAAATAAAGCTGGATCGACAAGTTAGCCAGCTAAGCGCTCCTGGAATTTGCAGCCGGCTCACCTGTCAAATTGAGGACAACAACATAAATATTGATAGCGTGAAGCTCAATCTGGTGACAGCCGCTGGAACAGGGAGAAATCTTGTCAAAGTAACCAAAGCCAAGCCAAACACCAAAGTCGCAAGGAAAGACATGACTGGCAACGGTACACTCAGCAGCACCAGCGCAACCCTTGTGATCGATCTGATGAACGAGGAAGCGTGTAACTCGGGGTATTTCATGTGTGAAGCGTTTTATAGGACCTCGTCCGGAAAGAAACAGCGACAATTCGCCGCGGCCGGTCCAAGCCAGTCGCCAAGCATTGCAGAGCTGAACAGCGCTGCCTCCTCTGAGGCGGGAAACATTACAGAAATAATCAGTGAAGCGGTTTCCGAATCTTTTACAGGATTGATGAACCAAGCAGTGGCTGCACTCGCGTTCGTAGATACTTCTTCAAGAGTTACCACCTTAGAAGATCTTGTTTTCAACCGAATCCCGGCCCTAGAAAATGTGTGTGGGGGGAATGATACAGAAGCGTTAGAGGAACTGGAAGAGAGGATTACGGTTCTCGAAACAGAAGCGAGTACATGCAAAGGAGATGAGGTAAGGTTGGCAACAAATTACCATAGTGTTTTCATTCATTGGGAGAGGAATAAATGGTGGCTAGACAAGTTTTATTGTGGTAGCATTTTCAGCTAAAAAATTACTTACGATTAATCGATAGTTACTTGACATGTCTTACCTGGTGGGAAGGAAAATCAATTACACTACGATTTTTAACCTCGCAGAATATATGGTAAAAAGAACAGACGACAAGTTGCATGACCTGAATGGCCCATAAATACTCTTCAATTGATTCAACTGAGGCCAAATATTTAAATCAAACATTTATTCAAACTTTACAATGATCTTTTCATCTTGAAACTTCAAAGTTTGATGATAGGCATGGGCAAAAACGTTTAATTCTGAATATAAAACTCATATAGAGAGCTAGGAATTCGAGGTTGATAGAAACACAAGACCTATTTTTGTTTTCTAAGAACTCAATGCATTTATCAGCATAGTGAAAAACTATATAGTGAAATTTTAAACATATTGATGTGTATCTGATTATAACACTCACGAAATTGGCATTTTGGTCAAATAATTTCACCTATGCATGATTTTTTTCTTTTTCGTTTTCCCCAATTTCCCTGAATGTTGACCGTTTCCAGCCAGAAGTGTGTGAGCGAGGTATGGGGGATGACGTGACAAAGTCGTACCAGCCTTATGCCCTTGTGACAGACAATACAATCAGTAGACAGATCCTCTGTGACACACACACAGATGGCGGTGGATGGATTGTCCTTCAGGTGAGAAATTTCTTTAAAAAAAACAATAAACAAAGTTTAGGCTTGAACGTTTAAGTTCAGTATCCTTTTAATATTATTATTATTATTATTATTATTATTATTATTATTATTATTATTATTATTATTATTATTATTATTATTATTATTATTGTTGTTGTTGTTGTTGCTGTTGTTGTTGTTGTTGTTAATTACATGAACAAATATCTTCGTATGCTAGGCCTAGGGTTTTCTATTAAAAAAAAAGTAATAATGAGTATAATGTATTATATAACAGTTATTTTTTTTTTAAAGTTCTAAAAGGCTGCATTACCAGGATTGTCTTATCTTTATATCATCAATTTTATTAATTGGTTTTAGGAAATTTCATGATGTTAAGTAAAAGATGAAGTTTTCTCTCTTAAACCTGAACTGCCTCGAAGCCATTAACATGTTATTTCGTCATTAATTCCCCTCAGAGAAGGTACAAGGGAGATGTAGACTTCTATAGAGACTGGAATGCTTACAAAGATGGATTTGGATCAAACACTGGAGACTTTTGGATTGGTAACGAACAAATCCATGCCCTGACCAGTAAGGTAAATATCCCGTCTACCAACAACGAAACGGTTCTAAATCTCTCGGTTTTCTTAAAGACTTACAACCAGGCCAGTCTCAGCCCGATATGGTTTGTTAATTTGATCAATGTATAAATTGTTTAATTCAAGAGGGTCTGACCATAAATTTTTTTAATATCGCTGTCTGTAACGTTTTCATTTTGTTAAAATCCTTTTTTTGAAACGTAATACAAAATGTTTGAAACCCTTCTTCTTCTTCTTCTCAAATGCCTTGTCTGGAACAGACATCGGCGATCATGATTCTCCACCTGTCCCTATATTCCGTCATCCACAGTAAGGCTATGTTGTCTTTGTTGTTTCCTGTCACAAAAGAGCTTAAGCTATCAAGAAATGTAATCCTTTGTCTACCTCTGCTTCTTGTACCTTCTATCTTGCCTGTAAGAGATAAAAATTCCAGTCCCTTATGGCGACATATGTGGCCTAAAAATTTCAGTTGCCTTTTCCTTATTGTTTTTATGAGGGATCTCTCTTGGTTCGTTTCTTCTAATATCGATTCGTTTGTCCTCTTTTCTTTCCATGATATTCTTAACATTCTCCTGTAGAACCACATTTCCGCTGCCTCTAAATTTTTCTTGGTTCCTGCAGTTATTGTCCAAGTTTCGCATCCATATAAAAGTATAGACCACACATATGTTTTCAAAACCTTCAATTTGGTTGAAAATGATATATTTCTATTTTTAAGAATGGTGCTCATTTTTTGGAAAGAAGCCTTTGCAATGGCTATTCTCTTCTTAATTTCAGTCCTGCATTTACCGTCAGATGTCAATGTATATCCTAGGTATTTGAATTTCTATACTTGCCTGATTTGTTCTCCCTTGCTAAAAAGCTTGCATTCTGGATTGTTTTTCTTCTTAGATACTACCATACATTCAGTCTTTTTTACATTTAGAGACAATCCCAGCTTTTCACTCTCTTCTACAACAATATTTAGAAGCCTTTGTAAATCCTCTTCCGATCCTGCTAATAGAGAAGTATCATCTGCATATCTTAGGTTGTTCAGATTTTCACCATTCGCTTTGAGTCCTTCACTTCCATCCAAGTTTCTTAAAATTACTTCACTGTACAAGTTGAACAGGTCTGGTGACATCACACAACCTTGTCTCACTCCCCTTTTAATATTTGTGTACTCACTGAGTTCTCCACCTACCCTTACCGCAGCAGTTTGATCCCAATAGAGATTTCTAAGCACCCTAAAGTCCCCTTTGAAACCCTAAAAATGTTAATAACGGAACGCATTTAATAAAGATTTTACGGCCAAAATAATTATGTGACCAGATGCAACTGACAAGACAAAGAAAAATCTTCTCAGTATTTCTCGTAGCATTAAAGTTAGTGCTATAAAATTGTTCAGCAATGCATCTATTTATGCATAAAGTACAGCAGAAGTGGGAATGGCTGTGGGTTAGTGCTTTCACATTGATATTCAAAGAGGCTTTCTTCGTGAGTTTTGATCCTACACCATTTGTTAGAGAGTTAAAGGGTCTCAATTGTTATCAACTACACCTAAATAAAAATGGGTTAATGTCGGCATGTTATAGAGAGACTAACTTAAACCAATTCTATACAATTTTGTAAATTCTGTACATGTATGTATGTCAAATAATCTTCTAAAATGATTTCAACTTGTTTTTGTTTGTTCTCATCGTTTTATCGAAGCAAGCATATATGTCTTATCTACTGACACAACTGATGTGAAATCGCATAAATTTCATTTTACACTGAGTGAAGTTACGAGTGCACAAAGGGAAGATATTGACCTCTTTCTTTGATTCATATCCATTTGTCAAAAAATAGCTTATTATACAATACGACCTATAGAAGTAACATTGTTTATAGTTATGGCACAACCATTTCGTTATAAATCTTTAAATTTTTTTCGCAGTTTAGTGAAGTATGTATATTGTTGTATTTGCAAAAGATAATACAGATACATAACTTATGAACTATCATGTAAAAGATGAGACAAGATTTTATTACCAGAAGGAATACTCAGAGCCACCAAGACAAATATAGCATAACAATTTGACGTTCGCTATTGGAACATTCATTTTATCCTCCAATTCAGATAATTGAAACATGAAAGTAAAATTTCTTTTCGTAAGTTTTACTTCATATGCTTTGCAGTCTTTGAACTTGAAAAACAAAATCTCTTAAATTTTATTTGCTTTGCTTTTTTTGTCTATCGTCTGACTGTCCTGTGCTTGAAGGGTAATTATGAGCTGAGACTTGACTTCCGTATCGAAGGCAGAGAGGAATACGCCTATTCTTCTAGTGTCCGAGTGGGAGATGAAGCCGCCCAGTAAGTTAAGCAAAACGGTAGATAACCTGAGGGATGAAAAAGATTCAAAAGATATACAAAACGTTACATTTTTGGTCTAAGTATTTCGGAATTTAGCTGTAAGACATTTTTAAAAATTTTGTCTTGGGGCAACATTATATATCCTTAAGTTTTTATTTTTATTTTACCAAATTGCTGTATAGTGCGATACACATTTAACTACATGACTACTTATGTATATATATATATATATATATATATATATATATCAATGTATACCGGACATATGAATATGTATAATATCTTTATTATATCTAGATACCGACTCGAGCTAGGTGACAACTCAGGGACAATTGGGACAATCGGTCTGACCTTCCATAACAATAAACCGTTCACGACCTTTGACCGGGACAACGATTCATATGGAGGAGGAAACTGCGCGAAAAACCACCATGGCGCTTGGTGGTTTAACAGTTGTCACCGCTGTAACATCAACGGGATCTGGGGAGAGAAAACTACTAACGGTGTGGCGTGGTACACCGGAAGCAAATGGTTGTTCCCAACCTATACAGAGATGAAAATAAGGCGAATCTCGTCCACTGAGACGTAAACTTTCACGTATCAACAACAAGGGAAATCAACTAATTCCGTATGTCCTAAACTATTTTGAGTATCCTCTCTGAATTCCAGCAAATAAGGGCCTAAGGTTGCACTCTCTTGCGAGAATTTATAGCTGTCCATTTAATGTAGCCTTAAATTCTCTTAAGAATAATTAAATGGGACTTTCTTAAGTTCGTTCAACTCAACTACCTAATGCCGAGTTTCGTTATTAATTTGCACTCTATCTTTGTCTCTAGAATCTGTTGAACGCGCAGCATCATCTAGCTTACAACCTGAAAATCTTACATATACTTTAGTAGCATAATCCCTGAAAAAGCTAGATTTAGATTTTAAAAATAAACTTCATAACTAAAAAAAATTTTTGTGTTCGTTGCATTATGAATACTTTCTATGTTGTTGATATTAGTTTTTCTTCGCTTGTTCAATGCTTTTTGTCTGTCATCGTTGTCGTCGTTGTTGTTATTGCTCTATCTGCATTCATCGTCACTTTTTTATATGTTTTTATTATTATCATAATATTATTCATAATAATAATAATAATAATAATAATAATAATAATAATAATAATAATAATAATAATAATAATAATAATAATAATAATAATAATATTAATAAAAAAAAATAATACAAATTATAATAAAAATGATAATAATAATAATAATAATAATAATAATAATAATAATAATAATAATAATAATAATAATAATAATAATAATAATAATAATAATAATAATAATAATAATAATAATAATAATAATAATAATAATAATAATAACAATAATAATAATAATAATAATAATAATAATAATAATAATAATAATAATAATAATAATAATAATAAAAATAATAATAATAATAATAATAATAATAATAATAATAATAATAATAATAATAGTAATAATAATAATGTAAAAAATAATAATATTTATTATAATAAAAATAATAATAATAATATTAAGAAGAAGAATG
>JAWDGP010007872.1:310000-339165 GCA_033675545.1 Elysia crispata | reverse complement strand
AAAGTAGATTATTAAGGTCTCAATCTGTATCTAGGGTTAGTTTAAATTAACGGGAAGGCCCACATCTGACTAGTACCAACTCTATATCGAGATAATGTCGTTATAATTGAAGTTTACTTTGAGAGAAGTTTGTTGCTAATGTAAACAACGAGATGGGACTGTCTGCTATTAGCGAAAATGTCTAACATTTAGGGGAAATGAGGCTTATAAATTCTTTACACTTCTCGAAGGTTAGAAAATAGTGGGTTTATTGGAATGGGGCTTAATTTTTGCAAAGTTTTGAATTTTTAAGTTTCCCCATCGATGGAAATAATATAAATTAAGCCAGCTCCGACCGACCTACCGAAACAATGTTTATCTTTAACTATAATCACATGATAACATAACTGCCTCTTTAATAAAGAAAGCCATGAAAATAACTTGACGGAGGTCCAATATCAAGCTATAAATAGATTTTGCGGGTGCCAATTAGCCACGCTCCAAGAAAATGACAAGTGAAAATATAACTGGTTTTGCTTTCGCTATCGACCCCACATTGCAAGTGTTTATCGTGATCAGTTGAATTCGCTGGTAGACAGCCGGTTTCAGTGCCGGTAAATGCAAGACTTATTGGAGTATTTACTAAATCACTTACAGCTTAATCTTGTAAATCACATTATGAACGTGGATGAAGCTCGTCGGTATTTGGGCATTTACAGGTCCAACGATGACAGTGTTCTCTCTCTCTCTCTCTCTCTCTCTCTCTCTCTCTCTCTCTCTCTCTCTCTCTCTCTCTCTTGTTTGTTCGTTTGTTTGTTGTTGTTTTTTAATGGAAAATTGATGTGTTTGAGTTAGCTTGTTTCAATCTAAATCTTTGTAATAGGAGTGTAAACCATTTATTATCCTTTTATGACAATAGAAGTAAGCCCATACGTGAACATTTCCATGTAGGCCTATTGCGCATACCATAATTATGGTCTACACGTTTCCTATGGCACCATGAAATAAATGCATTATTTTGGACATGTTTAACAGAGGATTAGAGCAAAATATTTCATCTTTTCAAATCATCGAAAAGTATTGAGTGATGAAAACTGTTGTACTCCAAAAAGAAACCAAAACATAGTTATCATTTGACATAAAAGCCATGGAAAAGTAAAGTGATTTCAATGTCTTGGTCTTTTGGGGTGCTGCACTTTTTCCCCGAAACGCATTTTGAACGTAAACTCTCATATTTATTGCACGCTGTAGTGTTCGCGGAAACAATGCGAAGCTGTGCGTTGCCCTACCCACTTCATGTTTTATTGGTTACAAATGTGGCAACTCTACCTTTGACATCTGTAAAATCTTCAGAATACAATTAGCTTCTTAAGTCGTTTTGTTTGGATGTCACCAAGTCGGCCATTGCAATCACACTGTCTACACGAAAAAGAAGTTCATCTCAAATGCATCAGGCATTGGGGTACAGAATTCAACTCCGAAAGGAGAAGTCAATTAAAAAAAAATTTTTGACAAATACCATTGGCTTCAGCAACCGCAAGAGGCAGTAAGGATTTCTTGAAATGATGAAACTAGCAATGATTAGCAAACAATGTGTGTCACAGGCCTCCACCTGGTCCAGTCAATTTTTTAACTCGGCTCTCTCAAGGATAGATAACACCATCCTGTGGTCGTCGGGTAAAATTGAGGTACCATTTCTTCCTGGCAATTTGTTTTTTGTTAACTGAGTCTCATTGAACTTTGGCGTATCTAAATATCAAAACATTCTATTAAGCAAACAGGACTTATCTTTCTCACAGAGATAAAACAACGATTAGGGAACACAAATCTCTATTGCACTAATGGAAACACATGTTTTGTTTTTTTTTAAATCATCGAGGGGAATGTCAAAATTACATTTAATATTTTCACGCATATTGCGTACTTTTATTTTTGGGATATTTAATAATGATATATTGAATCTTATATGAAGACAAATTAAGCTTATAAGTAACTCTCCTTTTCCCTATCCCCAGATACTTTAAGACCATTTCTCCCTACTCCGTGATACCTATACCTTGGTTTACTTTCTCTCCCTTCCCTCTCCCCCCCCCCCCCCCCCCCCCCCGCCTCTCTCCCTCTCTCTATCTCCATCATATCGCTCTACATTTATCCCGTTCCTTCTTCTTTGTGTTTCTCCTTTCCTCTTAAATCTGTCACTCGCTCTGTGTATTGATTTTCATATCTCTCACTCTCACTCTCCCTTTCTCTCTATTTTCCTCTCCATTTCTCTCTCCCTTCATAGGTGGACAGTAAAGCGCCGAACTGACAAAGCGTATTTTAGGATCCAATCACCCCAGCCATTCCTCGGCGTGATTGAAGCTCAATAAATATGAATAGTTTCAATGAAGTTGGGCTGACAATAAATTGTTGCAGTGTCGTGTTGAAGGCCATTGTCAAGTTCTTAAAAAGCTTACTTCTTAATCAAGTCAGTTCTTCGAGGCAAAGTTTTCTGATGTCTCTACCTTTTGATAATTATTTTTCTATCTTTCATAATCACCTGTTCCCCCTCTGCGCTGGTATCTTCCTCCCTGTTCTGGTTTTATGAATACCAGACTCTTCTTTCCCTCAATTACTTGAACTACTCATTATTTTTCTTTAACTTTTATTTAATCTGTCTCTGTGTTCATCTCACACTCTCTAGATCTCTTGCTATCTGTCTGTCTATCTCACA
Organism: Elysia crispata; assembly: GCA_033675545.1. Lineage (NCBI taxonomy): Eukaryota > Metazoa > Mollusca > Gastropoda > Plakobranchidae > Elysia > Elysia crispata. The sequence continues at coordinate 336,473 of JAWDGP010007872.1, read as the reverse complement.
CTCTCTATATGTCTTGCTATCTGTCTGTCTATCTGTCTATCTGTCTATCTATATGTCGATTTTTAATCGCCCATGTCTATCTTAATATCTCCGATTCTCTCTGTCTATGCCTCCAATCCTCTCCCTTTTTTTCAAACAAAATCAAATCTACAAGCTCTTGTTTTATTTTATTTAGCTTTACATTACTTTCAATACGAACTTAAAAAAAATTGAAAAAGATCACTATTAAGGCCCTGAAAGTACTAGCTCTGTCAGCGGGTGTCCCAAAGGATTTCACCAAAATTATAGATCTGGTTCAAAGTGCAAAGCTCTAGCGGGAAAAGCTTGAATCGACCTCTCGCGGGTCGGCGAGTTGAATGGCTCACAAATAATAGTTTCCACCACGTCGTTAACGCGTCATAAAAGACTCAAATACAATTCTCGTTTTCGAAAAATTGATTAAAAGAAGAAGAAAGAATATCTAAGCAATATAAAAATTGGAAGTCTATTATTTTACATCTTTCCTCTTTCTTGTCGTTCTCTCTCTCTCTCTCTCTCTCTCTCTCTCTCTCTCTCTCTCTCTCTCTCTCTCTCTCTCTGATACGCATACGCACTGTCTCTCTCTCTATCTATCTATCTATCTCTCTCTCTTTCTCTATCACTCTCAATTGCCTTCTCTTTCTCTTGCTTATTTTTTTCTCCAATTTCTTTTCCTTTCTCTTTCTTAATCACCTTCCACGCCCTTTCCTATTCCTCTTGTTCTTGTTCTTGTTCTTGTTCTTCTTTTTCTTCTTCTTCTTCTTCTCCTCCTCTTCCTCCTCCTCATCCTCCTTCTCCTTTTCTTTCTTCTTCTTCTTCTTCTTCTTCTTCTTCTTCTTCTTCTTCTTCTTCTTCTTCTTCTTCTTCTTCTTCTTCTTCTTCTTCTTCTTCTTCTTCTTCTTCTTATTCTTCTCATTCTTCTTCTTCTTCTTCTTCTTCTTCTTCTTCTTCTTCTTCTTCTTCTTCTTCTTCTTCTTCTTCTTCTTCTTCTTCTTCTTCTTCTTCTTCTTCTTCTTCTTCTTCTTCTCCTTCTTCTTTCTTCTTCTTCTTCTTCTTCTTCTTCTTCTTCTTCTTCTTCTTCTTCTTCTTCTTCTTCTTCTTCTTCTTCTTCTTCTTCTTCTTCTTCTTCTTCTTCTTCTTCTTCTTCTTCTTCTTCTTCTCCTCATTTTCTATCTCCTTTCACTCAATCTCTTTTTTTCCCTATTTCTCTCCCTCTTCTTCTTCTTCTTCTTCCTCTTTAACTCCCTTTTTCCTACTTCTTCTTCTTCTTCTCCATGTCCCATGATTATCTCCACCCCACTCTTCACTTATTGATTTGTCCTCCATCTACTTCCACTCTTCCCTATCTCACTGTAACTTTCAAGTTCATCCTCCCTTTCCTCTTTGCCTTCTACTTTCCTCTTCTTTCTCTTTTTTTCTACGTTTCTTTCTCTGTTTCCGTCTCCATTGTCCTTTCCGTTTTGCTCCTTTTCCTCTCCTTCTAACCATCTGTTTGCCTAATCTATTGCTGTCGTTGTTTTTGTTGTATAGTTAACAAGCCTGACATAGGCCTCACAAATCTTGCTTTAGTTCAACGCTTGCCAAATAAGGTTCTAGAGGAAAATAATTGAAATAGTTAAAAGTACAACATTAAAAGACAACCATAAGAATTATCCTTTATTCTTCCTCAATCACTTCTTTGTCCAAACATAAAACCTGACAAGAAAACGGTTCTTTCAAGGTTCTTTCACAGACCAATGGCGACAGAGATTATAGATTGATAGGTAAAACACGGGAAAAGACAAGGCCGCAAACTGAGATAAGGCCTTTAACAAAATGCTTGTTCAAAAAGATCATCCGGATTAGTGATTTAACATAGGCCGTAACTCCTTCTATAGATTCTCCAAGGATCTTAAAGTGTTAGTATCCTTGCTGCCACAAACTGTTTCTTTCTGATCACCGGTTAAAAACCATAGTAATGGTATATTTGAATGATCTTTCTCGCTATGAAGCATTGGATTCGAATCTATGGGGAATTTTTCGCTAGCATCGGGTCTCCAAGGAGGCGCTAAACTATACATTTTGAAAATTTCAACGGTGTTACGAGTAAAGCATCACAAACGTCGCCATAGCCCGGCAAGTGATCGAAGCAAACGCCTAAACCGTATCAGATAACCATCTTCAGCGAATCGGTTTACTTTTGTTCCTTAAACACAATGTCTGAGGAGCTCTGAATTACTTTATCGCATTTTCACCATTTTTCTTACACCAAAATTGTAGCGTATCTCTTCAGTCTAGGCTGAAGCAACAAAAGAACACGCCGTGTTTTTCTTGAACATGCTAATTTTTTAAATCGAGAGAGTCAAATCATAGATCCGGGGATCTCATGGTTTCCAGTGATTGCAAGTACGTTTCATAGACGTATGTACTAAGTGCATCGAACATGTCTCACTAAATGTCTTCCGCGTCATAACTCCCCGAAGAACGCCCCAGGGCTGTCTCTTGTATTTTTTTAAACATTATTCTACCACTGCCTGATATAAGCGACGGATCTCAAATTATAAAGGCTGATTGTTAAATAGGAACGGTCTGTTTTAGTTATAACACGATATCTTTTAAAAGGTCTGCATTATCTCTTTATCTCCTTTTGGAATCAAGAATTTTTCCAATGCCCTGTCCAATACAATCTGTGTGTCTACTCAACATATTCCCAAAAAAGGAAGATGATTAATAATAGGGAGCGTCCGTTGCATTTTAGTTCGTGATCTTTACTAGGTATCTTTTACCAAGTTTATTTTTAATTGTTTTCTGTAAAAGCCATTTAGCTTTTCTTCTACAATTTTGGTGAGCAAATATGTAGCATGAGTGTATGTGAGCATAGATTTTACTGGCGCCCTGAACAGTTTAAATTTTTTTTTAATCCCTGAAGCAAACTTGTATAAGCTCTACGAACACAGCTGAGGCGAGTTGCCTTCTTCTTTTGACGTCGTCTGACTCACTTTTAAGCGCTCCTACTTTCTTTGTCTTTCCAAATGGTTTTGCATTTTGATAACGTTATAAAATCAGTTTTGACGGTTTTGACATTTAGATTATGTTTTTATCACATTCTCTGTACTTCTGAGACGTCAACGTGCTGAAAAGAAAAAGAGATTAAGTTGACGTTGTCTGCATAAGCTCCTTCACTTGGGAGTTGTTTTCCAAGATCTGTAAAAGGCTGATGCAAGATAAACCTGGTTTCTTTCAGTCCATGTTCTAAATGCATTGCAAACAGAACCAGACTGAGGCAGTCACCTAGGGGTGAACCGATGCTACTGGTGAAAATCTTTTATCTCTATTACCCCATTAATTTATTGTATTGATAATGGCGTAACTAGGTAAAAACAATTGATTATTAATTCTTCTTCAATGATGATCTGTTCAAGAATCTTTAGAAGTCTTGCTCGATCTATGGTGTCAAACAAAGCTCTGCTTATGGCTGCAAACGATTATCATATCCCTGTAACGTTTGTATCGAGAAAAGTTCGGGTTAAATGGTATTTTCACTCCCAGATAAATTACTCAATATGAAAACTTCTTGTTTCTTAAATCTACTTTATTTAATACTCGTACATCTTAATTCACTGTAAAGTTAAAACAAAAGACTCCTAATTCATACTTTTCATTTGATATTATTGTCACGCTTGAGTGTTAGTATTACTAAGTTCATTAACATGCTTTACATTAAGATTTTCGTTGTGCTAGCATTTTAAATTGCGTTATTTTGTGGTTTCCTTTGCTTTAGTATTTTTTATCTCTTTTTTGTCTAGAATAGAGCTGATTTGCAGAAATTCTAGCAAGCAGATCAAATCCTTATGACATACACGTGGGTGTTTTGGTTCCTGTCTTCTTTCACAGTTTAAGTACAACTTTTTAAAGATCGCTACATAAGATCTTAAATTCCCTCTAAGTCTAAAAGAGAAAGCATGTACATATTTATTACAAATAAAGTTAAAAATGAAGTTAAAAATAATGTTACTGTTGTCTGTAAATGAGGACTCATGAAAGATTAAGTAACATGCCAGTAATACACATATCATTTTTGTTTTATTTTAGCCAATAAAGTTTTAACATCGCTCTGGACACTTTGACGACCAGTGGATTTCTTTTATAAAAACCAACTCTTAGACCTTTCTCTCGCTGACTCTCGGATCTCAAGTGCCACTTAATTTTTTTTCCTTATATCTTGGTAATGAGGTAAGGACACCTATCTTAGAAACTACTCTTTCTAGCTGATACATTTTCTATTGCCTTTAATTAATGTGCTCAGTAGATTGAATGTTGTTTGGTTATAACAAAATAAATTTGAGAGCTTTTCAATTTTTTTTTGGTTTTTAGTGTAGCTTTCTTTCATTTTTATCTCGCTAGAAAATTCAAAGGCTTCACATTTGATTTAAATTAACTTTTATTTTTTTAATGATCTTTGTAAATTGCATTTCCAAAGCAACCATTACACAACCATTAATGGCACACATGTCACATTAAATTCAAAATAATTGCTTTTTATCTCAAATGAATGGGAGAGTCAGTTTTGTTTTGATTTAATTTTTTTTAAAATTTGGAATCATCTTCTTCATTACACATCCAATCCTGTTACAGCATTTGTTAGTTATAGGCGATATCGCAAAACTCACGCTGTAAATTACTCAAGCTCTTACATCGATGGTATAAAACTGAATGTTACATTTACAGCTTTTTTTTGGAAACATTTCTAAATTGAAACCTTTTTTTACGCACAACTTTTGATGTACTGTCTTATATGAGTTTTTCTGAACATAGGAATAGATATCTTCATTTTATCTTAACTTTTGAAAGATAAATTGCGGCTCATCAAAACCAACTGAGCGGTCTTGTAAAATAACATTTTTTTGTGTGCCTCCGTTAGAAAAAAGAACACCCACTATCATTGTGAGACGACGTTTTATAAATGTTCATTCTTGTGGATCTAAAAATTGTTTCCATACACAGAGTCTAAGCAAAATATGTTGACACTCAATGTTTATTAGGACTTAGGCCTTGGAAAGTCAGTCTTCATACAGATAAAGTTGTAAATAAAATCTTTTTCAAAACTACAAAGTAATATTAAAGATCTGTGAAAGCCCAAACAGGAAAATATTAAATCTTTTTTTTTTGTGGAATAAAAAGGAAAAAAAAATCTAAATCATTTGGTCGTCTAGTCTTCAACAAGATTGATCTAAAACTCAACTTGAAATTGGAATTTATTAGTATTCAATAGACTTTACAGAGATGGAAAAAATATCTTTCTATTATTTAAACACTATTTAAGTTTAGAGAAACTAGAACAGAACAAAATAATTAGTAAAAATTACAAAGAGTGTGTGTATGAAAGTGTGTTTAAAAGAAAGGATGGAAGGAAGGGGAGTCATAGAGAGAGTAAAACAGATGAAGAGACATAGGCCTATAGACAGCATTTCTATCAATATCTTAAAATGTAGGTTGTATTTGAAACTAGAAATTTAACTTAAAATTAATGTAAGATCAAAACAATGTCATGATACCTATTTCTGGAATAATGTCTCGAGCAATTTAGGATTGGAATTTCCTTATTCCACAAAGTTGACAACAAAAATAACTCAAAAGAGAACAGCAACGCAATAACTTCAGATTGATAGTATAGCAAAGATCCCGTCGGCAAGAAACGGCAAAGACTCTTTCGCCCAGTTTGAATGGAAGCTGAAAAATCTCTAGAAATGTTGTTACCGAAAAAAATTCATCCTCTCATGAAAATGTATGAGGCGCGGCTGACATCGGGCTGTGTGATCTGAACAAACAATTTATATCACAAGGACAGGTCGGTTATCCTCTCCTCTCTATCTTCGCTTCTCATATACAATCGCTGTGTCCTACAAGTCATGGGGAAACTGGAAAACTCAGGAAGACTCTATAAAGAATGTTCACAAAAAGAAGACATAAAGAAAGATTTGAAAAAGAAGGATAATAAAAAAGGCAAAAAATGTAAATCAAAAAGGTTTTGCCGGGAAAACAAGGTCGTAAAAAACGCAGAGAAATCTAACGTATACTACTCAAAAACTGCTTAAAGCTTTTTTTATTTCCATGTTTACAGCAACAATTTTTTTAACAGGATTGTAATTCTTATTCCACGTCCATGACGAACCTAGATGACTTCCAAAATAGTCAGAGCGATCTCAGTAACAACTAGAAAAATCTATTCCCTGAATTTATTTATTCACCAAGCATCTAGGCTAGAAAGTTAGATTACTAACAACAATACGTAAGGAACACTATGATAATATTTTTTTTCGCGTAGTCGCGGTGGTAAACAATGGAATTAAGAAAGAAAAAAATAAAAATGGATCATCGCAGAGTAATTTTTTGCTCTTATCAAAGATGAACAGAATCCTTGATTATCTTTTTTGTTGGTATAAGATAAAGTAAAAAATTACTCTTTATCGAAGATCCAAATAATTATTTTTAATACAGAAACTCTACAATATCGTCATCGTTCTGTTCCCATAACGTTTAAAGATCAACCATTGTGAACTAATAATTTGATCCTCCATCCACATTTCTATCAACAACTAAGGGAGATACGGAGAGATAGTATGGGCATCTTAAGCTCGATTTGAAAAGAGTTTGTTAATTAGTAAGAAGTTAAACATTTATTTCTGACAAAATTGTTTATGATTATAAGCTTCGCTATTTTTAGCGTCTGAGATAATCGCTTCAAAAATATTGAAAGACGGACAAATCACGCTTAGCAAAGAGAATAAAAAAAGATTTAGTATAGATAGAGGGCAGCAAGTTTTAAACAGCGGGAGATAATAGGATATCGCAACAGTCCATTTCTTGCAGTTCAATAAGACAGAGTCTAGGATTTTCATCAGCTGCTGAAAATAATAAATTATAAGAATAAGAGCAAGCATCAATATTTAATTTGAATCAAAGTTATCAAGGCGCAAATCGATTGTGCTTCATACATCGTCGAATAACACAACTGCAGGAACGGTCGTACGAAATATCCCAGACACACAATAATTCATCATCTCATAATTTTTTAGGGAAAACCAGTGCTTATGTTTATCATTGCTCTTTCAGTATCTTTTTATTACTTCTTAAAACTAAAAAAACCGACCTTTTATTAGAATTTTGTAAACAAAGAATAAAACAGTTATTCGAGTGAGATCATCATTCAGTTTCTTCACGTTACTCGTAGCCTCGTATTAGTGCTAATATTTGCAATTTGAAAAAAATACTTGAAATCTATTTTACAATAAAATTAAATCCAACAAGTGCTTATAAGTGAGAAAGGTAACGTTTGGAACAATAACTTAGCACATCAAAACAATCGCTCTGCAGTTGATACTGAGCCTGGACTAGCCAATAGTTTCTTCGCTGTCTAAGTATTATCCAGAAAACTTGAATTTAGTCAGATTATTAATAACCATATGAATAAATAGGTTTAACAACCAATACCTCATCAACTGATTGATTCCTCAACGATATCTAAGTTAGAAATGTAGCTGAGAGAGAATGCTGTTATAGGCAATTATCTTCATCAAGTCGGCAGAGATTGAGTGACGATCACCTCTGAATGTTGAGGACGATTACACAATTTGGTCTACTTTGTACACTGATCAGGTTATGATTTGAATTTTGAGAATGGCACAAAATTAATCCTAGCAATGTGTGGTTGATTATGGTATAGGCAATTCTTCCAATGCACTTCATATTTTCCCTGTTGAGTGAAAATGAAAAAATAATTATTCTGAGGAGATATGTGCGAGATCTAAAATAATAATATTATGGTTTTCTCTGATGAAATTGTATTATATTTTCCTTTTCATCATTCATTTCCATATCGTAATGAACATAAATTTGAATTTAAAAAAAAAGCTTGAGGAATTTTGCTTTGAGCTGACCTTTATCATTTCCAAGTTATTTTTCATAACAATATTGTGAATCCGACAGTATTTAGATGAATCGAACTCTTGTAGTTTTGATTGGACAATCAATTGCTTTGACTTGTTTGAAGTTTTCAATCACGCAAATCAAAGATCTGAGATAAAGCAATATCGAAAGCTTTTCATCCACCGGGGCCATAATGCTAGCCATTTGTAATCTTCTGAATGATGAAGGCCTCTTCATAAAATTATCTTACATTATTATGTAAATAGAGAGTTTGCCTCCACGATGTAAAGTTTTTCGAAAATATATGGGGAAAAACTTAGAGATTCATATGTAAGAGACCTAAGGTAGCGCCATAAATACAAAGACACACAGGAGTACTTGTTTATCAGCACTTCACATCAAACGCATTAGAGTTTGTTTGTATTTTTTGTTTTTTTCGATGCAGGGAACTGACATCTCCAACTTATTGGAAATGAGGGCCTATCAATTTTCTTCTTGCATTGTCAGTGATTAGCATTTGCTATAATGATGATAACAATATTGCTTTATGAAAGAAATTAATGAAAGAAGACTATATGTGTCCTGTTAGTGATTCAGATTATATCTCCTCATTCCATTAGATCCTAATGATACAGATATGAAATATGGCTATCTAATCAAGTCGGGATGATCACCGTAGAGCTAGCATATATCCCTTTTATTCCATTTCAGCCTCCACATTATAAGCTTTGCCGGTCTTGTGATCTTTCGCTGCATCATTACTGAAAAAAAAAGCTTTACTCGTGCACCGAATATATGCTTCACTTTATCGTTTGCTCCACAAAAAAGAGCGGTTTTGGTTGTTGACTTTTTACCACGTGAATGGAATGGTTTGAAAATAATTGTGGGATCTTTGAGTTAGAATCCTCAATTAGCTTTAAATTTGTGGCTAATCCATCCACAGTTAAATATTTTTTCTCTTCCATCGCAATTTTCTCTTAGTGCAGTTCATAATTAGAGAGTCTCCGTTATTTAACACCAAAATAGCAAGCAATCATACAACTTCGAAAATGAGTAGTTATAAGGAATAATCAGTCATGCTTATTTGATATTTCTCTGCTATAGACTTCATTTCATCTCTCCTCATGAACTCGGTTTCCACCTAGGTTAGCACACTTGTTGATGGAAACTTGATCAAACAAAACCAAAACAACCTTAATTACGTTTGGTTTCGTACGCGTACACGTTTAATCTGCGTGCTTTCTCAAAGTGACTAAACATTTACACTAAAAATGTATGATGAGGAAAATTTTAAGAAATGGCTTTCTAAAAAAACCACCAGAATGCATTAATGGGTCGTTGTTGAGCAATGCAAATAGGCCGCTAGAGAGAGAGAGAGAGAGAGAGAGAGAGAGAGAGAGAGAGAGAGAGAGAGAGAGAGAGAGAGAGAGAGAGAGAGAGAGAGAGAGAGAGAGAGAGCGCTAGTAATTACTCTAAAACAAGCAGATCAAAAATGATAAAGGAAATAAAACGTTAGGGGTGGAAGAAACAGTTATTTGGACTAGGGTTGAATTGGCATTGAATGCTGTAGAAAAAAAAACTGGGCTTTTGCTTTTGCTAGATTGGACTATGCTAATTTTGGAAAGGCAAAGAGTTCACCTGGAGAGAAATATTCATTTGAATCAGTAATGGGCTTTTTTATCATTATTATTTTGAAGGATAATGAAAATATGTATATATATATATTATATATGTTTTCTTTTTCCGAAAATTCATGGAACTCGCAACCCTACAAAGTGGGAAATTATTGAAAGAATATGTTGGGAGCGGAATCTTTCCTCATAACTCAATGAGATGGCAACACTTTTTCAAGATACATAGAAGAAGATAAGTCTAGAAAGGATTACATTTACATTTGAAGATATTCAATCAACAGAAAAGGCTGACTGGAAAAAGGTCGGTTTAAATATCAGCGACAAACTTCCCTATTTTGAATGGTTTTTATTTCATCACTTCTAATTCAATGATGATCGGTATGAACAAAAAAGAAATAAGAAAGACTGTTCTGTCAATCTGCGAGTTGGGTTGCAGGATGCCTCATGAAGTCAAATCTTAACTACAAAGCTGACAGAATAACTTAGTGGCAACCAATTTTTGCTGCCAAATCCTATTAAAAATAATATAACAACGAAACACAGGTAGACTTTATGTTATTCTGATGGATTGGGGTGCGCTTCACGACCAGGATACTTAATTGCTGGGAGAATCCATTAGATCTCTGATCTATGTGGACTGAGTTGGATAGAGATAGTCAATCAAGCAAGCGATTCGTCCAAAACAATTTTAGATCAGTTTAAAATATCATGTCAAATTTAAAAAGAATAGAGTAAAGATGAAATATCAACAAGCCCCAAATACATTGCGCACCATTGAAAAATGTTCACTAAAACATCAAAATCCTTTAGATACGGGCGCTACTTTTTCAAAATAAATATCCATTGATTCGACGTGATGTAATATACCGTGACTAGGCATCCGTGCTGAAAGAAAGGGACGCATATACCTGTAGGAACTAACACATCCGCATTTTTATTTCCCAACCGAAATGCACAAAAAAAACAAAAAAAAAAAAAAACAAAAAAAAAAAACATAATCAAACAAACTAAAAACAAAACAAAACAGAAAAACCCCGTCAAAACCAGATTCTTTTTCAACTGAAAAACATTCTGCTAACATTCTAGGAAGTATTCGAAAGGAACAACATAGAAAATTTCACCTTTTGAAGGTTATTTCTATATCGCGACAAGATCTAGAATCTATATTTATATCTAACTCTGAGTACTCGGTACGGTTCTCCTCTTTCATCATGGCGAAACGACTTGTACCGACAGGTGTGCAGAGAATGAAACGATTAAAAATAAATCATAAAATGAAGTCAAAAGGTTTGTTTGGCCAATAAAGATTTGAAAGTCAGGCAAGATGGTAAACAGATTAGTGTGTTTTTTGTATAGATTGAACATCTTTATTGTTTTGAACTTGGCCGAGAACGTCGTGATAAACCACGGTAAAAGCTTAAACAAAATCTACCGCGAATCAAAATTTAAAATATGAGCAAGAGTGTTGTGATTAATTTTGATCCTGCGTCTTATTTTAAGATGATAGGAGTTGTAGAGGGAACTGATGTATTTAAGGAATATTTTAAAATGCAAATCTTTCATAATAATATCTTCATTTGCAGTTAACGCACAGCTACATGGCAGACCTGTAAATTAAGGGGAATATTAAGGTTAATGGGGCATACTATAACACAGTTAATAGTTTTAATATTATCAAAACCAGAAAATGTCCATATGAACCTCATGAAATTTGCACGTGGTGCGGGTTATACAATGTATGTTTGGAAATTTGCCATTCAGTTAAATTTACTCAGATAAATAGAAAAAAAATTCAACATTTTGTTCACTGTAGTCTTTACGCACACTTCCAGTTTAGCACAACATAATCCTTTGTCTTCAGCTCTGTTAAGCAACTACTACTACTACTACTACTACTACTACTACTACTACTACTACTACTACTACTACTACTACTACTACTACTACTACTACTACTACTACTACTACTACTACTACTACTACTACTACTACTACTACTACTACTACTACTACTACCACTACCACTACCACTACCACTACCACTACTGCTACTGCAACTGCAACTAACACTGCTCATCCTACTGCCTGCTTCTGTTCCCATGCACAATTCAGAGATCTTTTACTTGTATAGCTATGTAAACTTTGGATGTGCTTTTAACATAATAAATTGCCTTGAATTTCAATGAATCTTAGCAAAGCAACTTCTATACCTTTTTAAGTTTACATACGATTTGCGGATGAAAGTTATAACCATTTTAAAAGTGGAAATACAAAAAAATGCTAAATTACTTTTACTAGTTCACAACGGTCTATTCAAATTGTTTTTCAGGAGTTTTCTGGTACTGTAGTAAAAGTTTTATGTTTTAGGTGAGTTTCTTACTGTAAAATGTTGGACAATTTTTTCACCTGTAGCTGTCTTTTGTGGTTTTTTTTTTTTTTGTTTGTTTTGTTTTTTTTTTGTCACAAAACTTCAGAAAGGGCTTCTTTTTATTTACGTTCGTTAACAAATGTTGACAGCCCTTAAAACGTCAGGTTTAGTTTTGTTACATTTTTAGAAGCAAGAGAAAAATAAAATATACGTTAAAGCATGCATTATGAATGAAAAAAAAATATATATCTGGTTGGAAAAATTGAAAAAAGAGAAAGAATTACACAGCACAAGACGTTGTGAAGTGAAAAATGATAAGTTACATTTATTTCGATATAGGAAAAAAAAGTCTTAATATTTTTCTGGTTTAACTTTTCTTTATTTACACGCCTTTTAATATTAGTTGGGCCATGTAGCTAGATCTAGATCTAGGATGTAAATATAGGTATATGATACGTGCATTTACATTCCAGATCTACATCTAGCTAGATGGCCCCACCCCTCTTAAAGGTTATAGGGGCTACATGACCCCAAGAACCGCTGCCCAATTTTTATAACTCTCTCTGTCTCTTTCTCTCTCTCTCTCTCTCTCTCTCTCTCTCTCTCTCTCTCTCTCTCTCTCTCTCTCTCTCTCTCTCTATATATATATATATATATATATATATATATATATATATATATATATATAGTCGTTATTTCTTTCAACCGGATGTGCTTTTCTTTCTTTTTTTTTCCTGATGCTTATAGTCATATTATCACTAAACGTTAAACCATGGCATTCACGGATGACAAAGTGCCGCAATCTAAAAATTAAGTCACGAATGTAAAATAAAATTTATGTCTTTCTCGAAATCTATACCTTTTAAAATTAGACTCTTTTAATTAGTCAAGGAGCTTATGGATACAAGAAAACCAAAGGGGAGGGGGAAGGAAGATGAAAAGTGCTGAAAAGACGAAACAAAACTTAAAGGAAACATTACAAGATCAGGCAAAAAAAACCTCTACAGGCGACAAGAATCTAATTTTTAACTGGCAACTGTCACGTGCTGGCTTGTCTGAAATGCAAACGAGAAGTCGGATTAAGTTAAAGGAGTGTGCGATGTGTATGTTTTTCTATCTGTGTCATTGTTAGAGCCTAGATCTATTTAGAGAGGAAACGCATCACCGTGCAGAGCAATGAAGAAAGACAGCGAGACATGTTCGTCCATCATGTTACAGCAGCCTGGCTTTTACTAAATAGATAATGAAACTGTCGTCCCCAAAACGCACAAAACTAAATTTGAATGTCACCCGCATTAACATTCTTGCAAGGCTAAATAAATTTGAAGCACTAGCTTTTCTATACTCATGATTATTTTATGGATTAAATCCGGAATAATCAAGCGTTGTCATGACGGACTTGAGGGAAGCCAACTTTATAATAAAATTGACATTAGGAAAGTCGCGTGTTGTAATCATAAACCATAATCTTTCCGCAAATAATAACGAAAGTGTGATAAAGCAGCGGATCTTAGCGATTTCTAAGTTAGAATAAAGCCCTATGGGACTCTTGGACTCAGTACACCGCGCGTTTTATTATCTGTAAACAAAACAGAGAGAAAATTTCGGGACAGCAACAACAGTTAATGAGAACTACCATCATAATAAATTGTGCGTTTTATACACCAGGAGATAATCTTTTAAAGCTTACCTGCCTTAATTTTCCTTATATAAGAATGAACAAATATAATGGTTGAATCTGTTTTCAAAGTACAAACATATTAAAAGTTTTGAGTAAATGAAATGTGAATGTTGATTGAAATTTGAGCGTTCTTTCTATCTTCCAATTAAACTGAAAATAATAAAAATTAAAAGTAATGTCCCAGAAATAAATGCGGTCTTGTTAGCGACCCAGGAAACAGATCAAGCTATACTGAATCGTTTTTGATTATGTAATGTAATTTGATTTTCAAATATTTAAAAAGGTAATATCAGTTAAAGACTGAAAGCAATATTATTCTTTGAATCTCAAATCACAGATTTTAGTCGCTTCCCTAATTAAAAAAAAATAGACCCTATTATCCGCAGTAATAAACTTGGCCTCCAAGTAAATTCACTTTATTATTTCTTGAATTTTAAAAAAAAATATTTCATGAATTAATTTGTTGTAAGTTAAGGTTAACGACCTTTGATAATCGATGAAGGTTATAGCTGATGCATTACTTTAAATCTTCTGCCACCGATAACAACGTCAATTATCGCCAGCATTGGGAGGGGCGGGATTCTTCGGCCGTCTTTACCTCCTAAATGAGTTATTTTAATACAGAAGAATTGAATCTTGGCCAAATTTGTAAATTTATTTACAACATCAAAAGAAGAAACAAGACTTTGTTTTCGAGGAGGAGGAAGCAGGTGTTATGATGCGACCTCTGAGAGACACAAGAGATGTGGACAAGATGGGGAGAAAAACAACAACTTTATTTTAAAAAAAGTTACAGCTTTTCTCTGTCCAGCCATTGAAAAATCATACAAGAACGGACATGTGCCCGCGGTTTCTGATGCTCCTAATTCATCAATTATGAATAGGCACATTGTAAAGTTGGGCTTATTATGTAGCGGCTCTTCTACGAGTTTAGCAGCAGTGTTTAATAAAAAAAAATTTTTTATAGTGGACACCATGTTTTTACCACTGATCTCTAAGAATATTATACTACTATCACACTGTGCCGCACAATTTATTTTATCAATAATTCTTTCAAAATTTTATTTTGTCTACTTCAGATCCTGTACCCTCTCTAAGCGAGTTTGCTTATAGGGCCGCAACTGGTAGGTATAGCTTGGGGGGGAGGGAGGGGGTGCAAGTGTTTTTTTCCTGTTCAGGCGCAAAGATTTAGAACGATGTCGTGGAAAATTCTATAATCAAAGAGATCGTAAGGCTTCCTCTACATCTAGGGTAGGTTAGATGGGATCCAACTCCGCCACTAGGCAGCAAAGCTCAAGCCAAGATTCAAACTTGGGACCTACGTATTTTCAACACAAAGCCACGCCGATTTAGCCACCTGATTACCCTTTTGCAAAATAAACAGTATTTTTTTTTTTTTACTGAATGTGAATACTTGGATGCCTTTATTATCCGTTAAAGGCTTTATAGAAAAAAATAAGGGTTTTGAGTATATTTTTCATTATACTAAGTAAAATGATTAAAGGGTCAAAGTTTTAACAAGCAGTTTTTTGCCCAACATAAGGATCCTAATTTATATAATTTGATATTCATATACTTTTTTATGAACCGTCAACAGAAAAATAAATCGTTTTGACAAATAAATTTACCAAACAAATACTCCGTGTTGTGTGGGCGTTTGCTACATTAAGAAAAGGGTAATATTCTGATGTTTGAGATAGGAAACCGATTTTGGCATGGTCTGTAAACCATCTCTTCACCTTGACCCCAGGGATCAAAACAAACCTGTCGGTACCTACATTTTATAATCGCATGAATGTAGAAAATATGGTTATAGAGTTTTCAGCATTGTTATGATCCCCCGTCGTCTCAAAATGTACTTTCTCGTTCATCAACACTCGGAAATCTCAGGTAAGTACTTTTACTGAGCACAATTTCTCCATCTTACCATCGAGGTGTGCTACCTTCGACTCACAATAATAAATTTTATGCTTGGTGTGAAATGCGTCGTGGATTATTTCTTTGAGTTTCAGGTTTCTTTTTTTTTTGTCAGAATATGTTTATCATTTGTTTCTTCCTTTTTTTTAATTGTTTGTTTACTTTTTTGGAACACCAGGTTCCCGAAGGCAAAGTTTACATGAACACATTGTTCATCATCACCTTATGTAAAAAGTTTTATCATTATTTTTTTAATTTTTAATACTGCTGCCTTTTCTTGTCATCAAAAGTACATTCGCTTTGAAGTTGTTCGGCAAGCTCCACAGTTCCTGTTAGGGATTTTTATCATCTGAATCCATCATTATCTTGTGGTGCTCAACTGTTATAGCTATTTGTAACTCGGAATATTTTTTTAATTGAAAAAGGGATGGAGCAAGTGTCAAGATACTTTTGTATACTTGTATGATTTAATGGACTCTCTATAGATTTTGCTTTGTTTGAGATACTATACTAGACTTATTAGATGTAATATTTATTTCATGACCCAATGATATACTACGACGACCATTAAAAAAATTATGAAGAATGTTAGATTTCTTGCGTATCATCACATGACATGCACATGATGTAACTTCGACCACATGCAAAATCTAACACCCGACTGAGTGGAAGCTAACTGACATTTCATGGGAAATGTAACGTGCAGCAATATCATCTAATACATCTGACGTGATACCCATTTAAAGCAGGATCAAACTAATTAAGAACATCTTTTTAGCAAAACACGTAAAGCATTTTCGAACACTCAAACGATGAAAAGTCGAGAAAATCCTATAAAAGCAACAATAGCTAAATCACATTTAGAGCATATCAGCCTTAAATAGAGAAAGTAAGTTGGCAGTGTATGAGAGAAAAAAAGGTTTCTACTTCCTAGAGATAGATTAAAAAAAAAACCTATGAAATACAGAGAGAGATAAAGGGAGAAAATAAAACAGTATCAGAGAGACAGAGTAGAACACAGAGGGAGCAATAGACAAACCTATAAAAACTCAGAGAGAGAGAGAGAGAGAGAGAGAGAGAGAGAGAGAGAGAGAGAGAGAGAGAGAGAGAGAGAGAGAGAGAGAGAGAGAGAGAGAGAGAGAGAGAGAGAGAGAGAGAGAGGGAGGGAGAGAGAGAAATAACAAAAAAAGAAAGCAGCATCGAAAACTGTATTTTTACTCTCTTACTTGCAATAGAAAGATAAAGAAAGTCGAAAGATACTTCATCTTTTGATCTTGATTATTCCCCGCAAGGAAGTATCATTTCGACATTTTTGCTTTGAATCAAAGGAAAGATATTTCGAGACTTCTTAGACTAATGTTTTGTTCTCCGACGCAAACCTTGTCTTTTTGAAAATAACAGAATTTTTAAAGTATTATTTTTACCAGATAAATTTAAATATCACAAACTTAAAAAGAGCCAACTACGTCAACAGTTTTATTTTCCGAGACAAGCCTTTGTAGAGCAGGTAGATTAATAATTGAATTATCTGTCAGATGGATAGATAATTACATTGACAAATTGATAGATAAGTAGATAAATAGATAGACAGCGCGATAGACTACTAGATGCATAGATAGATAAGTGGACAGGGAGATACATGGACGGATTGATTTGTTTGTTGTTAGATGAATGAAAAATAACTAGATTGATAGATAGATAGATTTAGAAGGAGAAGGTGAGAGAGGAGGTGGAGATGGTGAGGGGAGGAAAAGGGCTAGGAATAATAAAAGATAGGGAGAATAATGGAACATAATGATAACGATATGGATGTATAAAAAAAGATAATGATAAATAGACGGAAACACAGAGAATTAAAGGAAGATAGAGAGAGAAAGAGAAAGAGAGACAGAGACAGAGAGACACAGAGAGCGAGAAAGAGGAGAGAGAGAGAGAGAGAGAGAGAGAGAGAGAGAGAGAGAGAGAGAGAGAGAGAGAGAGAGAGAGAGAGAGAGAGAGAGAGAGAGCGCAAGGCAGTGAGATAATTGGAAGAGACAGAAAGGGACGGTAAATACGAAAGTTGAAGTTTATCATCGGACTTTAGAGTTCTTTTCAGAGTGCAGATAATTGAAGCAAATTTTCAATAACTTAAATGATGCATCAAATAAGGAACAAGCAAGAACACCAATTTAAGGAAAGTATCAATAAATATGAAAAGAGATTGAGGGGATAATTCTTTTCAAAATGGGAAGAGTTAATAAATTTTTTATGCATTATTAAAGATGCTCATAGATTGAAAAATTCCGAATTCAAAAAAAAAAAAAAAAAAAAAAAAAAAAAAAATTAGCTTCGAAACAAGTTTTCACATAACTCTTTAAAAACAGCTGTTTGAGCCTGTTTGGGTTCTTTAACGTGTTGAGAACACACAGATTCGCGGATCTGCGCATAATCAAATTATTTCCTTTCCAAATGGTTGAAACCTTATACCAGTTTGCTGTGCATCGAGGGAGAGAATTCCTAACCTTTTGGCGTTTGCTTTGTTCTTAAAATAAGGGAGGATTTTTTTTTCTATTTTGGATTTCCCCAAAACTATTTTAAAAAATATTAATTTTTTTCTTTGGCTCAAATACACAGAATGCCAAATTACTAGCAATGCCTGCTCTGATCTTTGTAGAGCAATTATTGATTTCAAGACTTACTGTTCAGATGAATATTGCTTCACTTTTTGCATTTTCACTATAGCACTAGGAGGAAAAAAAAAAGATACAGCTTTGGAAAAAATCCAAACGTTATCGTTAGGACCTCTCTAATGCAAGTATTAAATCGTTTAGAATTATGTAAGAAGAGATGATACTATGAAACCACGCTATTATTCTATTGTTATGTCTATTGTATTTGTAAAGAGTATACTGCATTTTGAGGATAGAATGATTCTTATAAAACAGAAAACGTCATTTCTGAGTTCTAAGAATTTCGCACAAAGCTAAAAAGTGAGCGTCTCGCCTATTCAGATGAGGAAACATTTTGGTCTATTACAGTAAACAAAATGTGGCATTGAATTCTTTGTTTTTGCATCTCGATATTTTACCGATCTTCCTTTATTTAATTTAACCTTGTGATAATCTACTTTGGTATTTGATAATTAATATTCCGAGATTTAAAAGAAAAAAGGTGATATTTGAAGACATTTTTGATAAAAAGGAAGATCGGTAAAATATCGAGATGCAAAAACAAAGAATTCAATGCCACATTTTGTTTACTGTAACTGTTTACTTCGATACATAATTTTTATCCGGGTATCAATTTTGCAGTTTGTCTTAGCTATTTGCGTAGCCTTGTAGCTAACATTGTTATCATAATACCTATTTATTTTTAATTTTCTCTACATGTGATGTAATCAACTTTAGACATATTAAGTGCACTTTCTCTCAGCGGATTCTTAATGCAGTTTGGGATAACAAGAGTTTTTATTGTACCCGTATGATAACCGCAAGGTGAAGAAGGCTGAAAGATCGAAGGACGTGCACACTGCTTACTTTTGCAGTTTTATGCCTTCCTCATTTATTAAGCCGTTTTGAATCTTATTTTATGTATTGACCATCTATTAGTGAATGTTATTTGTAATCTCGAAATCGACCCAATCAAAATGACATAAATCGATAGGCCAAGTAGTTTGAAGTAAAAATAAAGTGGTAAAGTATATGCTGCTTAAACCCATTAGATTTTATGTTAAGGCTATGGCTGTGCTTTTAGGAAAAGAACCTGCTAAATCTCTCGAAGCTGAATCCTGTCATTCTCTGAGGACCATAAGCCCTCACTTGTTTCAGCATGACTTTTCAGCACTTATCCTCCAACTTAGGTCACCAACACACTCGCTTCTTTCTGAGGATTTGGAGATTCCTCAAGGGTAAAGTAACATAGACTTGCTAGGATCAGACCCTTTGGTAAAACAACCGATTTTTAACCTTGAAAACTATCTTTATCTTACAATGGCACTTCAGTTTTAAATCTTTGAGTGTATTGATAATTTATACGGATTATTTTGCAAGGTCAAATAATAAAGCAACTACAGAAATGAATTATATATATATATATATATATATATATATATATATATATATATATATATATATATGTCTCTCTCTCTCTCTCTCTGTCTCTCTTAATATCCACAGTTGCCAGTCTCTCTTTCCCTATCACTCCATTTTTATGGGGCTCTGCTGTCTGTAGCGTTTCTCCCTCTCTCTGTCCTTTCAATTTAAACTATTTGGAAATATAAATTAAACTTAATCTAGATATACGGACTGCGAAAGTTAACAAAACAAGCCATGAGGGACGAAAATGCTCATAGTAGCCTCCAGACAACGAAAGAAAACAAAACTGGTTTGAACAAAAATCTCAGTGAACTATCTCAACTTGGACATCGTCTCCCTGACCGTAATACGGTACTTACTCAGCGTCACACTGTCTGGCTCTGACAGGTCCACTGACCTGGCTTCTATCTCCATCGCTTCCCGCCAGGTTTTCTGGCACTATCCTATCCTTGTCTTCCCCAGGGACTTCCGGCCAAAGAGAGTGGTGCCTTAGACGTTTGCGTAACGTTAATACCAGGGCAAGATTTCGAGTGTCTCAACTTAACTGGGGTATTTCATAAATTGATCAATGGCTGCTAGTGAGTTTAAACTAACTTTCATGGGGTTCCTCTAAAGCATATCTCAAAACATACTTTCCTGAGTGTTGCGGGACAAAGCTGAGGTAATCCTTTTTATCAAATCTTTAGAGCGTTTCAGTTTCGTTATTGTTTCACCTTATAATTGTTGATATATAATTTTGAAACAATATCAAATATGTTCTTGTCCATTTATTCTTATTATATCTTTTTTTTTAACTTTAGTGACAGGCGATGCCACCAGTTTTGACTTCAAGTTAAACTATTTCAACGAAAGAGGCCACACCGAGTTCCTATTCAAATTTAAATTCAAACAATGCGTTGATTTGTAAATTTTACAGTATGTTTTCTTTAGAAATGTAAAAAAAAATATTTTCATTGTGCACATTTTTAAACATAAAAATGTCCCAAAAAGAAAGACCCAAAACATTTTATCATATATTTATTAGGAGCGAAATAAAAAAAAAGAATCAATAATAGAGAGTCCCTTTTATAAATCATTCTGTTTCCTTACATTAAATTAGAAATAAAAAGAGGTAATATTATAAAAGAAACAAATTGAAAATGTTCAAGTAAAAGCGATGAGGCGTAAAATATATAAAAAAAAATACATTTTTTGCGACTAAAAGTGATTTGAATAATCCACTTACACGTTTGAGCTCTGGAACTGGTTGTAATGCAAACGAGAACCACAATATTATTAAGTTAGCCGAGAAAGACAGAGAGAGACAGAGAGAGAGAGAGAGAGAGAGAGAGAGAGAGAGAGAGAGAGGGAAGGAGAGAGAGAAAAAGAGAGAGAGGAATTGAAAGAGAGAAATAGAAAGCGAGAGAAATAGAGAGAGAGAAAGAGAGAGAGAGAGAGAGAGAGAGAGAGAGAGAGAGAGAGAGAGAGAGAGAGAGAGAGAAAAAAAAGAGAGAGAAATGGAGAGAGAGAGAGAAAGAGAGAGAGAAAGAGAGAAAGACAGAGAGACACAGAGAAATATAGAGAGAGGGAAGGAGAGAGCGAAAGAGAGAGAGGAATTGAAAGAGAGAAATGGAAAGCGAGAGAAAGAGAGAGAGAGAGAAAGAGAGAGAGAAAGAGAGAGAGAAAAAGAGAGAGAGAAAGAGAGAGAGAGAGAAAAGAGAGAGAGAAAGAGAGAGAGAGAAAGAGAGAGAGAAAGAGAGGGAGATAAAGAGAGAGCGAAAGAGAGAAAGAGAGAGATAGAAAGAGAAAGAAAGAGAGAGAGAGAAAGAGAAATAGAGAGAGGGAGAAAGAGAGAGAGAGAAAGAGGGAGAAAGAAAGAGAAAGAGAGAGAGAGAGAGAGAGAGAGAGAGAGAGAGAGAGAGAGAGAGAGAGAGAGAGAGAGAGAGAGAGAGAGCGCGCTCTAGCCTTGTTCCAGGCTGTTGAGGTAGGACAATGCTGAACAGGCTAAAGAGCCCCGCCATACAAGATGTTCTTTGAAGTCACAGGCTCGAGATAGGCCTTTAAGGCTGCGAGATTGCGAAGGCATTATTTTGTCTCGAGTAAAATAAGAAGAAAGTGAGTAAAAGTTTAGGGAGAAAAAAAATGACCGGATCTGTTTTCAGAAGTGGCCCGGCCTGTCCTTACACCAACTCTGACCAACTCCAAGTCTACAAGTAAGTAAGGGAGGTTTTCGGTCTGACCAATGTGGCCATCTAATAAAACTAAATCGCTGGACACAACATTATAAAATCGATGGTTCTAGATAGCACGGCTTCTTTCGTCCAGTTTGTACAAGATAATAGTTAAGATAGGCGGCAGTGGATCCGCGGGGCTTGGAACTCATGAGATACAGTGTTAGTCTCGAACCTGAGTCAAACGTCTATTGCTAATCTCTGGCTGTTGGGTTTTTTTAACAGCCACCTGATACTGGACCGGCAAACTTGCAGTATATTAAAGTTAATGTGTCGAATAGCTGTTTCCCAGATGAGAAGGTTGCTATAAATAGGCTTTGAAAGTAAACCCACTGCCATAATTATAGTTATGACAAAATAACTGTTGCTATTGTAATCATGGAGAGACAAAGAAAATTCAATAAAATAAAAATTGTTATCATAAATTTAATATGGTCACATCGATTAAAAACGTATTTTCTTTTCTGTTTCATGTTATTCATTCTCATCTGTCTCTAATTGTTTTGCCTTTCTCTCTGTCTCTATCTCTTTTTATTCATCTATCTATCTGTCAATCTATCTCTGTCTGAGAGAACACTTGAATTGAAATTCACGCGTTCATTGAAGAGAACATACCACTTTTTTTCAGTTTTATTAGCTTTTTTTTTTCGAAACCAAGGTTTTAGATATTAAACATTCCAGAATTCGATTCATTCAACTCATCATTCAGAAACAAAAAGGAGGAGAAAAATACTGAAACGGAACCAGCAACGCCAAGTTTCCTGGACTCAATTTGGGGGCGAAGAAAAGAGGCCTTGATTGTCTGGGGCCAGCGTCATCAAGGAGACAATATAATGTCATAGCGCGTGGGTGGTAAATCGTTACATGACTTCACGTGCGCTTTCCCCTGACAGAGCCAAGCCTGGACATGAATGATATAGGGGAATACTTCAATTCTTTCAGATTTGACATTGTTGTCAAAGGTATAAAAGGTCTGCACAACTTGACATATACACATAAACAACTAAAAACAAATAACAAAATTAAAAATCTCAATTAACGAAACATGAAACTATAAGTGAATTTGTTCAAAGCACTTAAATGTTCATTCTTTAAGTCATTTTCTTGGACATTTTAGATGAAAACCGCGACGTAAATTGTCTCAATCAAATTAGAAAGTCTTGTCATGATGGTACCAGATGGGCCAAAATACACCTCTTTGCCATTCTCCAGTATGGTATGGATACCTTCTCTAAGTGACGATTTGAAAATCCTCAAAGAAAGCTTAATGGTTTTAATCTGTTAACAAGTAAACTTCTCTGAAATATTCACATGTTTTAATTTTGAACAAAAAAATTCTTTTATCTCAAGAGGATCACGACATTTCGCCTTTTTGTGAGCATTATCTTCTCAAATTTCATTTTGAAATGCGTTTTATCAAATTCGGTCTGCTTTTCTTTTTCTTTTCTGGTTTTTTTTTCCTACCCACTTTTCTCAAGCGGTATAAATCCTGTTGACTGAAATGCTTCCGTCCGCATTTTTCTTAAGGCAAAAGAAAAGAAGCAAGGTATGTCTAGCGTACATCTCTGAATAATGGGATTTATGCCCATAACCAATAACAGTTGCCACGCTCTCTAAGTGTACTTAAAATTAAGAGATCAGCGTATCCATATGTTTTCTGGTTCCTTAAACAGTTAAAAAATGTATGACAAGAATCTTTTTTTCCCCTTCTTCTCAGACCTGTAGTGATTCGCTTCTTGAATTTCCAGTGTTACCTGTTTAGAGGTTACTTTCTGTGGGTTTTTTTGTTGTTGTCTTGTTTAATATCATATTAGTAGCGGTAGTTAAGGATTTAAAATTTTAGAATGACCGAAAGATGATTCAATTAAGATCAGTAATTTTTTTGTGAGAACAGGACGCACATCTTTTTTATGAGTTTCATTCCTTCTTTACCTAAAATCTTAAAGTATCTTCATTATTTGACTCATTCTTTCCTAATCGCGATGTTCAATAAAGAACCAAGAAAACAAAGGATTAGAGAGTTCAATGCTTTTACTGTACAGTTGTAGGCTACATTTAGTGTTGAAAGAGTTGTATCACTTGATGTCTGTTAAGATTTAAATTTTCCTGCACTTCTATTGTTGCTTGTCATATAGGTTCTTATTCAGTTTAATTCGAATCCATCTACTTTCTGGTATAATTTCTTACTCGAAATTTGCATCTTGTGTGTTTGATATCTTAAATTGGAAATGTAACTGTCTCTCGAAAAGCGTATTTAACTCTTTTCTTTCACTCTCTTTTTGTATTCTATTTAGCCGTTATATCCCGCAATTTTAAGCTCTTAAATCTTTCTTCTTAAGTCTACTTTTCTATGCCTAAAAGTATGCCTAAAATTTTTTGACTGGAGTCAACATTTGGAGAACAAAAAATATTACCGCACAATATCATATTATATGTAGGTATGTTAGCTTTGCATCAAGTTACTTCTACAAATTTTCCAGGAGCAGTTTAGAGGATAAACAGAAACGAGAGAGTAGCTTAATTGTTTCAAGATCATTATATGCTAGAAGGTTTTCAGCTTAATGTTTTACAGGTTTTCGGATCTTTATAACTGATTTTCTTATTCTGTTGCGAAGTTTTATTTTTAACCGCATTTCATGCCAACTTAAAAGCTCAGATTTTGGTGCCTGAGCCATTCACTGCTTCAATCTCCTTTCTTTGTATTGTAAATGTATTTAAAATCTAAAAACAAAATATTTAGTCTCGATCGTACTCTTCGAACAAAACCTGGCACTGCAGCCGAAAGTCTCAAGTCTATGAATGTTATTATGTTGATAATTACGGCCAAACAAGGCCCATATTTCAGCGCTTTCAGATATTTAACAGTAATCATGTTACATCATCCCAGGCTTTCCAAAACCATGATTACAAAAAACAGAAACTTCTATTTTTTTTTTACTTTTGTTGAAGTAATCCGATAATGACTTCCTTATGTGTGAACCCGGCAGTGTTAATGTAAAATTAAGCAGTGTTTTCACTGACGTTGTGGCAGGTCTGTATTTAAAAAAAAAAAAACACTGATTAATCCTGCAATCTCAGGTTGATCTTGGCTGTTCAAGAGCGCTGCCTCCAACTGGTGTGAGCATGTTAAACTACACGCGCCTGCTAGACTCACTGCCAAAAACTTTCTGTAGCTTTTCGATGATGATGAGCACTTTTCTTAATTTAGATATATTTTTTTCTTGCAAGCTTGTATTCTAAACTTGGAAATACAAATCTTTGATCAATGAAAAGTTGCTGTTGACGCATCATAATTTATCCTTTCTTCAAAACATGTCAGCATTTTACATATTGAAACTAAATTGGTTGACTTTTTCTATGACTTGAAATTCTGGTTTGAAAAAAAAATTGATAAACTTTATTATTTCTTCGATTAGTTATTGTGTGTAATTGCATGTTAAAACTGCCAACATATCACAAATATGAGCAACATTTCAATATAATCTACTCAAATTGCTATGAATCGTGAAGGAAATGGCGTATAATTCATCCGGGTAGAAAAAAAAAAGAAACAAAAAACAAAACAAAACCGCGAAACTTATGAAGCACAATTAAATGAATTTTTTTATCGGTTATGGACCGCGCGTCTGAGACTCTTAAGAGCGATTTATGTCACATTGAGCCACAGATATATTGTTTAAATTGAATACCCCTGACAAGTAAAGGTGGCGCCAATAAACCCTCTTTTTTACAGTCTCTACAATATGAAGGTAACAGATTAAGGTTATTATAGCTGATTTAACCATAGCAAAGAAACCAAAAAATACGTAAACTGTCTTTTGTGAGTTAACGTGAAAAGGTAACAGATGCTTCGCATAACTGACAGCCGCTGAGCGACGGAAAATCGTAACTCAATAGAGCTAATTGGGTTGACACCTGAGCAAACAAACACACAATGCATCTACATAGACAAACAAGTTCGCAAGAATAAGGTCTGGGTTTTAAAAATGGCTAAATTTGTTAAATTTACAGTTATCAGGAGAAACTAACAATTTCAAATGGTAGAAAAAAAAAGAGTTTAGGCAGGTAGAGCAATATAAGATTTATAAGGGAAGTAAATCACAGCCTAAGGAGAAACTACTCAAATCCGATCAAAGATAATTGAAATAATGGAAAAGTTGTCGATCCAACCAATGATTTAAAAAATTGTTACCCTATCAAAAATATAAGATAAAAGGAGATGGAAACTATGAAAACTAACTGATGAACGGAAAATTTTGATAAAGAAGTAAACAGCATTTCTTAAGAATCATGTGTTTAATATATATATATATATGTATATAGAGAGAGTATGAAAGAGTGAGAGAGAGAAAGACAGAGAGAGAGACAGAGAGATAGAGAGAGAGAGCGACAGAGTGAGAGAGAGACAGAGAGAGAGAGAGAGAGAGAGAGAGAGACAGAGAGAGAGAAGGCCGAGTGTTATGGCGTGCCAGAATATTCTCAAATAAGAAATATACAGATTAAAGTAAAAGCGTTTATTTTGGTTGAAATATTGCCTGCCTATTTCACATAATACATAGATAAAAAAAAAGCACTGTTTCTTTATGACACTGGTTATAACCTTATCCCTGCCATGGCGAAGAATATATGCGAAATCAAGATAAAACTTGCTGCATTTGAAAATAATG
>JAWDGP010007872.1:287500-307500 GCA_033675545.1 Elysia crispata | reverse complement strand
CCACCGCCGCTAGACTCCGACAGATAAGCGGATCTGAGGTGCAGCGCAAACCTGCGCTCCTCCAGGAGTAAGACACAGTGTCACGCGGGGACAGGTGGATCGCGCCAGTATCATCATAATTCAGATTCTTCACCTCAAAGTTTGGAAACATTTCAAATAATTTTGTTATTGAGACTGAACATGGCTGTTTCTTAAATGTGCTCTTGACTCTGATACGATTATTTAGTACGGTTCTCTCTTTAGAACGGATTACTAGTGCATTTAGGCTGTAGCTGTGGTGCTTATTACTTAATTTTATTATTCCACACTTTTCTTATAAAGGTAGGTAAAAAGAGTGTTTATGCTAAGACTGGCCCCGTTTACGTCTTAGCTCAAAACTAATTAATTAGTAAATCCCCCTCTCAGAGGGACATGTTATTAATTATATTATTAGACTGATATCAGGGGTCTTTTCAAATCTTGAGAAATGTGTTTTGTAGTGGCTGCATGTTTAATTAAGGAAATAAAAAAAAAGCTGTTCCGAACATGGATTCGCCCCACAGAAAATTATTTTCAAATCTTTTAAATTATTTCATAGATGCATTTCTGTCAACCCAGTTAGCAAAATAATCAGTTATGCTACTTTTTTAAAAAGGCAAATCAACTTATGTGCTTTGCTTTTAAACCATGTTCCTTTATTATCCGAGATTATGCACTCACGAACATTTCCCTTTTTAGGTCGTCAAATTAGTTGGAAAAGCTCAATGCTCCAATTTAGTCATTTAAAAGCATTCAAGTTGGATTATTTCCAATCCGCCTTAAGACAGACATGACGTAACAGAGAAGCAAGAGCAGAGGGAAATAGAGGAAAAGAATGAATTAGATAGATTGATAGATAGATAGATATATAGATAGATAGATAGAGAGAGAGAGAGAGAGAGAGAGAGAGAGAGAGAGAGAGAGAGACAGACAGACAGACAGACAGACAGACACACACACACACAGGAGAAGGGGGTTGGATGAAGAGAAAGGGGAAAATGAAAATGACGATGAAGACAACCAAGGAAAGTTAAAGGAGAAGAAGAATTAGGAAATGGAGCAGGAGGGAAAAGATGAAAAGATGACGAGACGTTAGGGGACGGGATAGAGAGGAGATGACTGAGTGGTTGGAGAAGAAGAAGAGGAAGAAGGAGAAGAAGAACGAGAAGAAGGAGAAGAAGAAGAAGAAGAAGAAGAAGAAGAAGAAGAAGAAGAAGAAGAAGAAGAAAAAGAAGAAGAAGAAGAAGAAGAAGAAGAAGAAGAAGAAGAAGAAGAAGAAGAAGAAGAAGAAGAAGAAGAAGAAGAAGAAGAAGAAGAAGAAGAAGAAGAAGAAGAAGAAGAAGAAGAAGAAGAAGAAGAAGAAGAAGAAGAAGAAGAAGAAGAAGAAGAAGAAGAAGAAGAAGAAGAAGAAGAAGAAGAAGAAGAAGAAGAAGAAGAAGAAGAAGAAGAAGAAGAAGAAGAAGAAGAAGAAGAAGAAGAAGAAGAAGAGAAAGAAAAAGAAAAAGAAAAAGACAAAGAGGAAGAAGAGGAAGAAGAAGAAGAAGAAGAAGAAGAAGAAGAAGAAGAAGAAGAAGAAGAAGAAGAAGAAGAAGAAGAAGAAGAAGAAGAAGAAGAAGAAGAAGAAGAAGAAGAAGAAGAAGAAGAAGAAGAAGAAGAAGGAGAAGAAGGAGGAGGAGGAGGAGGAGGAGGAGGAGGAGGAGGAGGAGGAGAAGAAGAAGAAGAAGAAGAAGAAGAAGAAGAAGAAGAAGAAGAAGTAAAGAGAAAATGAAAAAAAATATGAAACTAAAGAAGAGAAAGTATTTAGGGTAAAAAATTGGGAGAAGGAAATAAATGGAAACAGATAAAGAATTTAGCATAAATGGACAACATCAGCACAAAAGTTCGAATATCTTTCTGAATGTAAAATAAAGTTGTAAAAGGCTTACATTTATAAATAGATGCAATTATTATTATACTTAAACTTGTTGAAATATGCAATTTACTCAACTTGTCTAAATTGAAATTTAATTGTCTAGAAACACGTTGTGAATGATGCATAGGGAATGTGAGAACGTAATGGAAAACAATTTCTCACCATAATTTATGCGATTCTGTCTTTTTTTTTCCCAAAGTGCTTTCAAGTTTTAAGAACTTTACCCGTCACAGGTGATTGCGTTAGGTTATCATTAGAAACTGGCTCTCTGGATTCATTTTATAGAAATAAAATGGATTTTTTGCGTGATTAATATCGTAACAGAAGTTCTCCGACATCTTATTATTTTTTTAGTTCATCTCCCAATCTAGTCGAGGAAGGCATTTTCGAATTACGGGAATTAAACAAAAAGAAAGAAGAAAGAAAGAAAAAGAAAAAAATATAGAAGCGTTTGGTTCAAGTAGTAAGCATTAGATGCTTCGAGGCCGGTTTAACCGTTACACATTAATAATAATTTGTGTACCGTGCTTGTGATTCCCCATAAAATGTTATTTGGAAGATAAGCTACTTTCCCAAGCTATTTAAAGGTAACACTCATTAAAAGGCTATAAAATTACCGCAGAAAATGCTAAGGCGTGCACTGTTTTACGGGAATTCTTGCTATTTGTATCACTTGATAAAAAACGTTTCAAAGTGTCTGAAACAGGTCTGAATTTTACAAAACTAGCTTAGTGTTGTTAATATAGGGTATCAAGTAATTCGGAACTTTCCAGACCTTTTTAAAGATCCTTCTAAACGCTTCTTGAATTGCTATGAATTCGTGTGAAAGGTGCTTCGGTACAATGCTGTACGAGAATTTATTACTGCCCATTAAGTTAACCTACATGATAATGAATGATTGAAGGAGTCAATATTTTTTAGATTTGTAAATAACAAAAGGAGGAAACTTTTCTTATTCAGCTAATCATTTATTGTAAGAAATGCCGTGAGCCACTGAAAACTATTTTAAATATAGGTGCCATGTATCCAAGTAACGGATAGCAACCTCTTTGCTATTTTAATGGCAATATAGTGGACTACATCTCTCATTAGCATTCTTTTTCTTTCTTTCTCTCTTTCTCTCTATCAGAGAAAATATTTATCACTATTTCTTAAATTCTCCTGTCCTATTTTTGTCCGACTCTCCCTCTCTCTTTCTTTCTCTCTCTCTCTCTTTAACTCTATCTTCCCATCTATCACTCTTTGCCACTCTTCCTTTTTGCTATTTTAATGGCAATATAGTGGACTACATCTCTCATTAGCACTCATTTTCTCTCTTTCTCCCTATCTATCTATAGCTATTTCTTCAATTCTCCTCTCCTATTTTTGTCCGATTCTCTCTCTCTCTCTCTCTCTCTCTCTCTCTCTCTCTCTCTCTCTCTCTCTCTCTCTCTCTCTCTCTCTCTCTCTCTCTCTTTCTCTTTCTTTCCATATATCACTCTTTGCCTTTTTCTCTTTTCATCTCTTTCTCTATCTGTTTTTGTTTTGACTGTCTCGATCTCTTGCTCACTTTCTCTTTTACCCTGCCTGGCTACATGTCTCTCTGTCTGCTTGACATTCTGTCAGATAACCGATCTGTTGGCGTGAAGGCCATGCTTTGTGATTGCCATTTTTGTATTTTTCTCTTTCATGCTCTCTTTCTTTCTCTCTCCCACTAAAACACAATTACTCTTCCTTCTCGAAGCCTGGACGATATTGTTACAACTCCTTCAACAGGGTCATGCAATTAAGCTTAATACATTAAGATTGATATTTTGAATCATCCGTCGCTTTATTAATTTTTCTGTTTGTGTTTTCAGCTTTGATAATGGACTGCAATGATTGAAGTGGCTTAATTGAATTAAAGGAAAGTGGAAATTTTTCTGTGTCTATAGGCTTATAACAAATAATAGGACATTACTTGCAATTCACAGTTTCGAAGATATTAAGTACATGAAAATGGGATGAATAAAACATCAGGTAAACCCTATGTGTGAAAGCTTAGTAAAAGCAGTTAAATAAAAGTATTTTAAATTCAATAATGAAACCTGATATTCTTACGCGCTATATAAGTTCCTTGCAGAAATAGATCGTAGCCATTTAATTGAATTGATCATTTTTTAGGGATTCGTTTTAAATAAAAAAGCACAAAGCGTCTCGGTGGTACAATCTCCTTAAGCCGAATGGCCAGTTTATATGAGCACGGCTGAAAAAAAATAAATCGATAAATAGAAAGAAGTGTCTCCCCAGTGATTTGCGGTGGCTGTCTGTAGGTGTAGGTTACATGGTCATCGAGCTCATTTCCTCCACGGTTGCTCCAACTTATTTTCTCGACAAATGTGGTAAGTCGGTATGAAAAAAAAATCGAACTCGAATAAAACGCAATGCAGATTCCAGAATATTTAAGAAATTAACTTGTTTCCTATAAACGCATTCTAATGAAAATATGTTATTGCCGAATTCTGCCTTACAGAAAAGTCACAATACGAAAACTGCCATTTTTTCTGCGTTCATAATTATTACACATACCGTCTTAATTCCTTCAACATTTTTTTTTAAAGATTGAACCTTTCCTCCTTTCGGCTCATTTACTATTTGTGTCCTGGTACAGGGAAAAACCTCTTACATCCGATGAACCCAGCCCCTCCCCTCCCCTCCCGTATCTCTCTCTCTGTCTCTCTGTCTCTCTCTAAAGCATCTTGCAAACAAAGTAACACTCACGCACCATCTCCTGAAACACGCAAAGTGTTAGCTCTGGAATATGTTCACACCTAGTGAATTTCCTGGACTAACGCACTTCGATCGTACTTCTTTTACTCTTTCTTTTTTAAATTTACATGCCCTTTCCTTTCCTTTTTTATTTTTACATCTCCAACCTTAAAGCCTGTTCCCACGACCAGAGAGTGACAGAAGAACCCAGTGTGTTGCATCAATAAAGGAAATCTTTTTTTCCCTTTTTTTCTTGTGCTTCTTGTGACTTTCCTCAAGAATTGATTCGCCCGGTCAGAACAACACTGACCTCTGCTACAGTTTCTCCACCCCCCAAAATGCCCTTTAGCAGTCTGTGCACTTGGTTAGATGGTTTTTGCTGTCAGGAAATAAATCTCAGTATAAAATATGGGAATTTCTCCACACTTGGTAATAACTCTAATATATATTCAGATTTTTGTCATGCTCGATAAAAAGTCTCACCAATTGGATTGTTACAACTTCGTATTGAGGAAAAAGAATGGGAAAAAAGAGACCCGCATAATTGTATAACATGAATTTAGTATGAAGGAAACATGTAATAGATTCCATTAAAATATTCGCGTAAAGCTTACCCTCTTTTCAACCGATTTATAAGAGTACCATTTACGCTTATTTACTTTTTTCCCCCAAAACACACGATAAGCATAGTGGGAGTCAAGACAAATCACCCTCAATACTATGCCATAAGTAAAGAATTTAAAACAAGTCATGTAAAATTCTCCACAGCAACACAAGATTTTGACAAAAAGTATTCGAATCGTTATAATCAGATATAAGATCATGGTTTTCGGTTTTCTTTTTCTTTTTTTTCTTTCTTTTGGTCTAAAACTGAGGCAAATCACTCCTCTTGGGTCTTGTTGGAGGTATATTCCGCCGGTCTTCTTCCACGTCAAGGGTCACGGTCGGGATCATAAAAGTATCAGACCTCAGGCTATAAATTTTCTAGTGCGTTGATTGATGGAGAGGGCCATGATCTAAACGAACATTAAAAAAAAAAACACAAGAAAATCTCAGGGTTTATTATGATATAGATTATATTGCTTCTTGGTTTATTTTGATACGAAAAGAGCTATTTTTAACTGCACTGCGTTTCACATTGGTTTTCATTGGATTCCTCCCAGGTCAATAAAACAGGAATGAAATTCAAATTCTAAAATTTAGCATTGATAATTTAGTTGGCGGGGCGTGCAAAATTAAAAAAAAAAAGTTATCGACGAACACATGATCACATATTTTTTTTCCTATATATGTAAGAGTTAAACATATGTTAGAATTAAGGTTTTATCAGTCTCCATTTTATTTTTCCTATCCATTTTTAATTGTAAAGCAAAGCTTCTAATATGAAACATATCTACGCGTTTGTTGGCTCGAGAGTATTCAATGAGTCTTCTAGCTGTAAAACATGTGTTTCAGCTGATAATCAAGTTTCTCACAATTTAAAGATGATATTCAAGATTGAAAGCAGATTTATTGCAATTATAACGTAAATCTTTGGAATGATGTTTATGACATTCGCCAAGAAACGTTTCTCTTCAGTCGATGTGAAGTTTTAATACTCCTTTCTTCATACATCTCACAACCTTCAACTTGTTTGAAGACAAAAATGGGATTTCCAAACTTCTCATATCCCATACCATTTCTCTTGTCGCATCTGGAGCTTTTATTTGCTAAGTAAATAGTGACTGTAAAAATTATGATCGACTCGCTTGTAACACTTTGTTGAGCAGATGTTCATAAGAGTGGATCACATAAACATACCTGCAAAGAATAGCACGTTACGCTGGGAATTTCTTTTGATCATCTTCTTTGCGATCAACTTCTGCTTATCTATGATTTATTATGGTGTTTAGCGACAAGAAAGATTGATCATGTAAACTTTTTTTTAGACCTGCTGCTACTTTTTTTCCTTCCTTTCGCATTTTGACATAAATTGGTTCTTTCTCAAGATTCCAATCTGTGGATAAAACGAAATATAGCAAAATATTTTTTACTTGTTTTTTTTTTTTCTTTTTCAAACATATTTCGTTTCTCATAAATCTATCTTTTTGCTTTTAAAGAGAGGGCGTTGACCGTGTTTCACTGTGAATTAGGCCTCTGTAAGCGGATAGTCAGATTCTTCGATTTTGTTGTTAAACTGTAACCTAACTACTTGTGACTTAACGATGCGCATAGCACGAACTATCCTGAGCCAAGACGTGATTGTGGCATGCGCATGCCATCACAACAATAGAAAATGGCATTGCTTCCTTGTTGCCACGCAGTCCTCTATAAAATAGCTCTGTTGACTCGAACTTGGCTCACTAAGCGGATTGACACGATATGAGAGCCAGGGAAAGTGCTCTAATCTTATCAAACAGAAAGCCTTTGGGGCATCTTTTCGGATCAGTGTCCTACAGCAGCAACTGTATAAATATGCTCACCAATAAGAATAGTTTTTCTCTTTTCGATTGCTTACAAACCTCAACCACAAGTTGTATAACGCGAGAAGAATATTGAATGATTCAGAAAGTTACAGGCCAGAAAGGGAGCCTCAAATATCCTCTCTCTAGTCTTGTACTCTAAGTTGAGCTTAAACAATGGATTTTTGCCTTTTCCCCTCTTTCATGTCAATAAAAGAATTTGTTTCTTGCACTTGTAATACCGAAAAACATTTCCCAGGTGCTTTGAAGCAAACAGAGAGTCACTCAGTGATAAATACAGATCTAGAGGTCGTTTTAACCTTTATTTGACAGTTTTACGAACCATTGATCTTTGATTCTTGTAGTTAACTTTGTAATAAAATGGTCATTGTTATGAACTGTTATTTTATTTGAAAAAAAAAAAGAAACGGTTCAATGTATTTTTCAGCATACTGGTAGTGGATTATCCTTTCGTCATGAAGGTAAAAAACTCCTCTACTTATCTGACAGTTATCAAATCAAGAAGTGTTGGTACTTGACTCGCGCGAGTACTGCTTTAGATGTACTTGTTCAAATCTATAGTGCTGGAGCGTTAATCTCTTGCTTTTGACTTCATCTGCATTTAGATTGGAACGGACCGAGACTCAAGATTCGTCCATGATAAAGAGAAATTTAGTACAAGACCTAAATTTGCATTTAGATATAGATGCCAGTGTATGGCACATGCTTTAGTAGACGACATTTTTTTCTGGCTATTTGAAAAGCATTCATCATGCGAAGGCGTTATATTATTATAATTATAGTTAACTTTATATTTCTCTCTTTTTATCGCAAGTAAAGAAAGAAAGTTTGCTAGTTTGTTTGACTGAAGTTTAGGCTGAAGCAATGAAATAATTGGCCCCTTTTCAGCGTCTTTAAACTACACCACGCGAACTAACGCGAAGCGGAGATCACAATCACAGTGATTAATCACACAGCTCAGTAGTTCCTCAAGAAAAGAAAACTCTTTAGAAAATATTACTCATTTAAACTAAAAAAAAACAAAAAAACAACACATTTAACCATTTAAAGTTTGCTCTATTTACAGTTCACTTTGCCAAACGAAACATTATTTATTCAGTTAAATTCTATCGCCAAAAGAATGTCATCATAACAGAAGATTCCTTTGACATACGCATACAATCGAATTAATGTTTCTACATTCATACACAATGTGATCTAGCTGTTAAGATCGCCTTCTAAAAGATATTGACTTTTGAAAAATAAGATTGCTATTATTTACAAGGTCGCAATTGGAATTGGGATAATTAAATGATTTATTGATTTTTTTATTGATTCATTGGCTCGTAGATAGGTTGATTGATTGATTGATTGATTATTGACAAACAGCTTCACTGAAGGTTGGATTTAGTCATCGACTGATTGACTGATTGATTAGTTGGCTGGTTGATTGATTTATTGATTGATATAACTATCGACAGCGAGGTAAAATCAGTCCTCTTTGTGTATCCGTCAGACAAAACAAAACTATGAAAATGAAAAATCATAAAGAGAGCGCAATACTAAAAGGTATGAATAATTAAAGAAGAAAGAGTGAGCTTCATAAGTGATATCAAGTTTGATATATTATGATTTAGGAATCAATCAATGTTTATGAGTTGTTGTTTTTTTTTCAAAATCCATTTTCCTATCTTAATCAACCTTTTTAGGTATACAATTTCAATTTTTATTAAACACAGAGCATATATCTTGTTTGAAACTTGTTTAAAATTTATTTTAATGTTTACGACAAGGATTTTAAATATTGCACATTCACCAAATCCCATGTAAACTTTGTTATATTGTTATTTTTTTTTTTTTATCGAGACCCATGTAATGTTGTTTCATCAGCACATTTAATTCTCATTTTATTGACTATTTAATTTTCATTTTTATTGACTGTCTCCTTTCCCAAAGTTCCACATCTAAATATTCCACGCTGTTCTACTGATCCCTTTCAATTGTTCGGGCTGGAAAGCTTGTTTTATCCCACCTTGTGTCCCAGCAACATTGTTTGTATTTAATATGCCAGATAGAACAGTCCGCCATTCTGCTTAATACTGTTGTTCTTCGACTCCGCTAGAATTGACCACACGTCACGCACTTGCCTTGTGTGGATCAACTTTCTCCAAAACTCCACGTTCTTCATCAACCGTCTGAGTCGGCCCAGCACAGTCAGCGGGTCTATATCGATAGCTTTTGAAAAAAAATCTTTTTGTGAACTCTTCCCACCCTTGAATTCTGGAGAAAACACTGCTATCTCACAAATATAATGGAAAAATTCGCATCAGACGGTTCATATTATTTTCTGCTCTTGGCAGGTTTCGTGTTGTCCCTTCAAACAACTGAGATACCGGCTTGTTCTAATAATTATTATCATTGATCGTTTTGGTTGGATTCTTGTTTTCTTTTCCCATAGGCATGAATTAAATAAAGATCTTAAAGTAAACTTGATGGAAACGAAAAAAAAAAAAAAGAATTAATAAATAAATAAATAAAATAAAAAAATGAACATGAATTATCTTTATGATAGCCACAATTAACACTGGATCAGATAAAGCGGCAGTTATATGATAACTCCACTGCTAACCACGAATTGGCGCTTTCATCTGACGAAGTGGCTCAAATATCAGAGATGGATTAAGCTATATCCTAAAATAGCGATATTTTCTAAAACACTTTTATCAAATTAAGATTGATGACAAAGGTCTAATTTATAGAAAAATAAAGGATTCAATATCCTAAACAGATTTAATGTAATTACATCTCATAAAGCAAGCACAAATCCTCAGAACAAGACAAACTTGCCTAATACCATGTTTTATTAACTGTCTCTCAATCTTCAAGTCTCAAAGTCTGCTTTATCTAAGAAAAATATCTGCTCAATCAATGGCGCATGTGAAGCTCATCTTAGACTTATAGGGAAAATCACTACCATCACATTAAAGGCTTTTTTTCCCCCCTTAAACTTCAAACTAAATATGTTATCTTTAAACCAAAGGCAAAGAACATCGTCATCTAGTTTATAAAATTTTAGATAAACGGAAAGTTCCTTTTTACCTTGTTTATGTACGTTATATTATTTTTGTACATTCAATGAATTGTTTTTTATGCCTTTTACTACCCATTAAATTTGGCAAACTTCCCAAGAAGATATTTTTACAGATTTTTACAGCTTGAAGACATCAATGGATTGAAATTGTTCAATTTGTTTTTCCTTTTTCTGGAGCTCCACATGTGCTGAGCACTTCCCTTATCCTTTCCTTTTCTTTTTATTCTCGTCAATCTCTCTCTCTCTCTCTCTCTCTCTCTCTCTCTCTCTCTCTCTCTCTCTCTCTCTCTCTCTCTCTCTCTCGGTCTCTCTCTCTCTCTCACATTCTTTTCTGTCTTTCTTCCATCTATCTATCTATCTATCGATCTATATATATATATATATATATATATATATATATATATATATATATATATATATATATATATATATATATATATATATATATATACATCAAAACTCTTAGAAAGAATGATAATACTGAGCAACTTATCTCTTTTCTAGCATTATTTTATATCAAACATTCTGGATTTCAGGGTGCTTTTGTCTTAATATCGTATGAAATGTTGGTATTTTTTCATGCAGCAAATTATATTCCAAATTTTAATCGTCACATCCTGTTACAATTCTCCACTCTTTCTTAGAATTAGGAACACTTAGCACTTTGCAATGGACTAATCTGAAAGCAAAAAGCTAGATGGGAGGACAAGACATAGCGTCGTAGTCATTGCACAATCCAAAAGTAATGAGAAAATCATCGTCACGAGATACTTGTAAGAAGAGAAAATAGCGCATCACGATTTCTCTGTGCTTGTTAATTGCTCTTCTGTTGCGGCTTTTTTTTCTGGAATGAGATGCGACAACAACAGCTGGTTATTTCTTGGTTGACGCAGCTCAATTTGGGCTTTGGCAGCCGAACAAAATGATAAAGATTCTAAGTTGTTTTTTTTTCATTCTCTAAACACGTAGGCGTATTCCAGATTTTGGCGCGTAAGCTCTTATTACGACTTCTGCTCTAATGTCTGTCTCAGGCGACTCCAGCCCACACTGCAGACCACGTAAAGCTGGGCAGCTATTTCAATGTGTATCGGATCAACACAGGTGCTGATCAACAATTGTGTTCGCTTAGAAAGATTGTGGTCAGAAACTAGAACAACAAAATTATCTCCCTATGAGATAATTATGAACCAATTGAGACATCTAAATAAGGAATCTAGTCTTTAGGACCTTTTCACTTTATCCCGCACTGTAGGAATTTTGATACAGAATTAAAATACTGAATTTTCGATGCGTTTAGAAATTCCCTCAGTTGCCCCACACCCATTCTTGTTCTGCGAGATACTTAAGCTTTGGTATTTTATCATCTCATCAAATTGAATGTTTGTCTTGTCATATCACACATACACACACACACACATATATATATATATATATATATATATATATATATATATATATATATATATATATAATTTTAAATTCTTACATAATTGTTAGATAGAATTTAAAGAAAAGACAGACCTCGCTCCTATTAAAAAAAGGCCATTATCATTATTACTAGTTAGCAATGGAAAGTATTTAGAATGGTCTCTACCGTTTGTGTCATGGATAAAACTTTCATGAATAGAATAAATCGTTTGACATCGCATATTGAGGAGGACAGGGAAGACATATGGACTGCTGACCTGTACATGAGCATTCTAAACATAATGCCTGATTATTTTTTATCGTTATGAATATTGAATTAATTTGAAAGTAGGAAACACAGTTTGTGTAAACTTAAGGTCGAGCTGCTTTAGAGAAACAAAGTACTCGACATCAAAGAAGGCCACTGAAGGCCTGTAGTAGCACATAATATAAGATAAGATAGGATCAAGTAAGATAAGTTAACTTTATTCATCCCTCTTCGGAAAAATTCAAAATTGGTATCTGTTCATGGGCATAACGTGGTCGCCGCTAGGCACAGTGCCCCAGACAACATATTTCAAGAGATCATATTCCGGCATGTTGAAACAGAAAGGAACTTTGTCTTTGTTTCTGTGCCCTACTTTTATTATTATTATTATTATTATTATTATTATTATTATTATTATTATTATTATTATTATTATTATTATTATTATTATTATTATTATTATTATTATTATTATTATTATTATTATTATTATTATTATTATTATTATTATTATTATTATTATTATTATTATTATTATTATTATTATTATTATTATTATTATTATTATTTTTTTTTTTTTTTTTTTTTTTCAACCATAGCACATTTAAAATTTGCGTGCTTTGCTAATCTATCGGATTCGGAATTTTTGTTTTGTTTTGTCTTTTTTATCTCCGTTTTTTTCGTTTTGTTTTGTTTATTGTTAATGGTGGTTAAAACCGATATACTTGAGATACAAATCATTTTGGACTGCGATGATTTAAAATAAATATGGAGAAGCGAACATAGCAACATTATCAAAGTCATACAAACACCAATTATATTCATAACAGGAAAGTACGTTATATATGATTATATTCTTTAATCTACGATGGTTATTAAAGTCTGTCGAACCAATCGGACAGAGCACTTATACATGTGACAACATTCTCATTCGTTTTCCATCAAAACTCATTTAAATCGACATGAGGAATGATCATAGAGTACAATACAGAAATAGAGTACAAAAGAAATTTTAAATTGGCTAAATCATCAATGCTCAACACTTTTAACTTGGCCAATAGTATGGCAATTAAAAGCGCATAGAAAGTTGTTTGAACTCGTTAAAGTCTTCATTTGCTGATCTCCAGCTGTTTCACGTCTCAGACCATGCAAGCGAGAACGCAGAAGAACTGAAAGTAGAAGCAGTGGAGTAAAGCCAAAAAGGTCATTATTTTGGTGGGGGGGGGGGTTAGATCCAAAAACAGCTTTTTATTGTATTCTTATTATCTAATTAATTGCAAGAAAAATCATGTTAAAGATAATTACAACTGAGCAGTTTCATATTCGAGCAATTCTTTGTAGTCTGGATTTAAACTAAACTTATTTTACAAGAGTCATTTTTAGTATGTTATAAACTGGGGAACAATGTGTATTTTTTTTTTTTTTTTTTTTTTTGAAAAGCAAAACAAAAAACGTTTACGCTTTTGGGTAAAAGTATAATAAACCTTGTGAAGTACACAGATGGACTGCTCGAAACCAGGTAAAAAAATTAATATGAAACTGCTTGCATTTGGCACGCCTGACTGAAAATCAGGTAATTGTATCAATTCCTGTGATGAAAATTAGAGGGAAATTTAAAAATACAGAGAAGGAAGCAAGGTGAAGCGAGAAAAGTGTTCAAGTGTCTGTGTGAAAGACAGATACAGTGAGAGGAGAGAGAGTGCGAGGGAGATAGGGGAGAAGCTAGGAAGAGAGAGAGAGAGAGAGAGAGAGAGAGAGAGAGAGAGAGAGAGAGAGAGAGAGAGAGAGAGAGAGAGAGAGAGAGAGAGAGAGAGAGAGAGAGAGAGAGAGAGCGGGAAAAAGTGAGGTCATAGCAGGAGACGAAGACAAAGGGAATGAGAACAGGAAAAAGAATTTTATAGCACAAGAGAGAGAGAAAGAGAGAGAGAGAGAGAGAGAGAGAGAGAGAGCGGGAAAAAGTGAGGTCATAGCAGGAGACGAAGACAAAGGGAATGAGAACAGGAAAAAGAATTTTATAGCACAAGAGAGAGAGAGAGAGAGAGAGAGAGAGAGAGAGAGAGAGAGAGAGAGAGAGAGAGAGAGAGAGAGAGAGAGAGAGAGAGAGTGAACGAGAGATGGTTAACACTGAGAAAAGCTTATCGGGTAGGCAACTAGCCATAGATAATTAATACATGGGGAATAAAGTGGAGACGAGTATACAGAAGATAGTCTCTAGGAAAGATCAGAGTAAAGCAAAGCGCTTAATATTGAATCCTAAAGGAATTGAAAAAAAGGACTGTGAAGCTTATGTTGAATCTTCTAATTTACTAAATTGTCTCAGACATAACGTAAATAACTGGATGGAAAAGCAGCTCTCAGTGAACCAAACAGTGACGTCGGATCAATACCTGAGCGCATAATTCACGGACACCCAACCCATCTCTACTACTTTGAAGTGATTTATAGTTATTTTTTTTACACTATTATGTTGCCACCCAAGTCTTTTCTTCCTGAAATCTTCTGCATTCGACACCTCTTGAAAATGTTTTTGTTTCTCTGCTGATTTTACCAATTTTTTTTTTCAGCTGTCCTGCTTATTCCCAACAAGCTTTTTGCTTTTCTCAGCCATGGGATTATTTCCTTTTGTAACTCAGCCTATACCGCACGCTACTTATTATGCTATAACTTAAGGTAGAGTTTGTACCCTGTTCATAATACTGAAGCCAAGCAAACAGCACATACCTCAGCACAAAATAGCGGTACATAAATCATAAAGTTACAAAAGGGATAATATAACTCAACTTTGTGGATTTTTTCGATAACATTGCTAACATTTTTCATTTTTTCGTCATTTTTTTCGTTCTTGTCCATCTAACCCTTCTAAACTATATCTTACTATCTCTTCCATCCTCCCCTATTTATTTATTACCCTCAGTCTTATACTTCAATTATTGTGGTTGATTAGTCTTCGATGTCCGATGACGTATGCTGCTGTGATAAGACATTAGATTTTATATTTATGGTTTTGCATAAAGTGTTTACACGACTTAAGCAATTTTATGAAGTGGTTAAACATCTTTGTCGAGACTCGATAAAGGGTATTTCTTGTATGCATCAATGTCAATTATGACATAAAGATTCTTCTTTCTTTCCATTACACGATACGAAAGAGAGAACAATTTTCACTGCTTTTTATAGATATATATTTTGTCATCTTGAAACAATATTGCCTTTTAAAGCCCCTATCTCGGAACCAATTACAATTTTCAAATCAAAATCTGTGTGAGAAATATGTCATATCGTCGGAGACTAAAAAAATTTTTGTTTTATTTTTGTGTTTGTTTTTTGTTATTTTTTCTTGTTCTTTTGTTTTTGTTTTTTCTCATTTAGAGTTTTTCTTGGTTGTTTTTGTCGATCTTTTTCACAAACTCGTTTGCTCTAAATCAGACTGTTAATATTGACCTCTTGGAATGAAAAGATATAAGCAAAACCATTAACTATCTTTATAAACACCATTTTCTCATGATAATTTCTCATCATGAAATGTTTTTGAATAATATATTGTATAAAAACTAATGCAATTTATTCAAGTAATGAACATTTCTATTTAAACTGACCTATTAGAAACTGGACAAATCAAATTTTTAACATTGTAGAGTTTAAAAAATGTGCCATAAAATTATGTGACTGTGATAAAACCTGTAAATTGAATCGATCAATCTATGCGGTGATAACACTGCAAATTTACACTTAAATCAAATCCCAAAGTGTGGAGCTCTATTTGGGCTGCCACTAGCTCAAGCATCAGCCTCAAAGCATATTTTCTACGTAACAGTTATGTAGCGAAAAAGCTGTCGCAATCAATGTTTGTTTGAAATTTTTTTATTGGACTCGTTTTTGTAATTACAAGTAATTTGCATATAAGAGTTGGTATATCGCTCGTTATGGAAAACTAAATAAATGTGAAAACAATAGGAGGATCATTTTCATTCAGCTTTTTCCAATTCTCTTATTTGCTTATCCATACGATGCTATCGATTGATAATGTCTCCTTTATTCCCGCGTTGCATATTTTTAGAAACACTGCCGTGCATTTCAGTATGAGAAATAGATTAGTTATATTCTTCAAAAGGACTGCCTCAATGGAGAGTTTAAAGGAAGAATTTGATTCAAAGTCTGGGTAATAGGTACGCATGTTGTATAATAATGTAAATAAGCCACTACTAATTTTTTGTTAAAAAAAATCATTCCATTGCAGCCGCTGCCATAGTTAGTAGTACATGACTGTAAAATGTGCTGAGTCGCATCATAATAGGCTTATAGCACAAGTTACACAAGTGGGTGTAATGTAAGGTAAAGATAACACATATAATCTTCTTATGCTCTGTCAGCATGGGGAGAGGATCCGCCGGCAAACTATTGCTTCATTCACATTTTTGGGTCATTTGCGTGTAAGCCATAGGGCACGCGAGTCATGCAAATCTCGAATATTACGTTATTCTGTTCATTGACCCTTTGTCTTGTCTGGGAAACAACAACAAAAATAATACGGGTAAGAGGAAAGGGAAAGAGAGACAGACAGAGGGAGAGAGGAAGAGAGAGAGAGAGAGAGAGAGAGAGAGAGAGAGAGAGAGAGAGAGAGAGAGAGAGAGAGAGAGAGAGAGAGAGAGAGAGAGAGAGAGAGAGAGAGAGAGAGAGAGAGAGAGAGAGAGAGAGAGAGAGAGAGAGAGAGAGAGAGAGAGAGAGAGAGAGAGAGAGAGAGAGAGAGAGAGAATGATTGAGGCTAGAAGCAAAAATATTTTACTTGATTTAAAAACTCG
This sequence comes from Elysia crispata, assembly GCA_033675545.1. Taxonomy (NCBI): domain Eukaryota; kingdom Metazoa; phylum Mollusca; class Gastropoda; family Plakobranchidae; genus Elysia; species Elysia crispata. The sequence continues at coordinate 290,837 of JAWDGP010007872.1, read as the reverse complement.
TAAATTTTATGCATATATTCAGAACAGTAGCGATTACTCATTATAAAACAGATGTTTCAGTTATACATCATCAGAAAGTAAGATCAAGCAATACCTCAATTGCATAAGCAACGACCAACTATTTAATATTCATTAGCAATCGCCAAGCCGCAGGTTGGTACTATTCTACAACACGCCAATGTGGACTGCTCCTTTGATTATAATGAAGTATCGAACAGACAACAGATAATCTTCAGCATCGTTTACATGCTGAATTGTGTTAGGTCATCCAAGTGCTGCAAAAAGCCCCAGCCCATGAAAGGTCTCTGTGTAGTGTAAAACAAAAAACAAAAAAATAAAAATACAAACAAATGAATATGGCTTTCAAAATTTTCTGAACAGAAGCGTTTTTATCCTAATTGTGTGAGTGAGACCTGCACACAGCATTGGGTTCTTAGTAATGCCTTCAGCTCTAGCTTTAAATGTAAGCTTTTTATCCTTTTTGCATAATATTATTGTAGCTTAGTACAAAAAAAAAAAAAAACAAGCTCGGACAAGGTTTGGAAGTAATGTATGTAGATAAAATCGCCTTCTGTTTGTTTTGCTTCTATCTACCAAGGTAAAAGAGAAAGCTGTGCGGGTGTGTACAGTAGACTGTAGACAGGGCAAATCACAGGGAGCTTTCACTCAGCTGTAGAGCGTAAAACCTGAACCGACAAGTTCTCACTCGCATGATACTCGGCCGCCTGACAAAGTGACCCCCAGTTGACCAGACCCCCGTAAAGGGCCTGTCGGGCTGCCCTTTATTAGCATAGCAGCTCCCAGACACAAGAGTCTTCAGTTTGAATAACGGTGTGGCTGAGGATATACGAAATAAAACAAACAAAAAAAAAAACAAAAAAAAAAAACAAAAAAAAAGAATAAGTTTTTGTAGATCACTTGCAGTCGCAAAATAAAAGAACCTCTCGTTACCGCGTCTCTTAAACTGTCCAATCGACGGAAAAATGTGGGATGTGATTTAGAGTGGCAAAGTAGAGAAGCAAATATTAATATAAAGAGATAACATTCTGAGTTAGAAAATATTTTCATGCCATGTTGGAAATATAAAAAGTAATAAAGCGAACTTTTCTTAACACTTCGAAGCGGCTACACATAATTGAGTATTAAGGTTAAAGGTGTGCATTAGTATGCTGTTGAAAGGTTTGTTTGAACTGTGAAATGTTTCTATACCGATCACTTTTGTCGAAAACCTTCATTTTGCTGGTAGGGTTTTCGTCATTATGTATAAAGAGGCTTTTGGGCCATTTAACAAAAAAGTAATTTTGGTATTTGGACGGTCCAGGACTATCCTAAAGAGCGTCATTCGCTCAAAGAATCTTAAGTAAAGAAAAGGACTACAATAGTATTAAAAAAAACGAAAATATAAAATCCGAAGGTCACTTAATAAAGAAGGCTACTTTACTTTAAACAATATTCACAATGGTGACTGCACGCATCAGCTATAAGAAAGAAAGATTCCATTTTCTTTGCCCTCTGTTGATTCTGTAAAGTAAATCGCTGTTAGGAAAAAAAAAAACACCGCTGTAAGAAAGCCGCGGCTGCCTATCCTGGCCTTCCTCCAGTATAACATTTTGCGGTTTTTTCAATCTTTATTCTTTCGGTTTTCGTTCGTTGCTTTCCATAGAAGCTATAGATACTTATGAAGTATGCATTATAAAAACCGGTTGAATATAGTAATTAATACTTATCATAACTTAACTTTACATTCAAGACTAAAGAATTTTTTCTCAATGGATAGCAATGAAAAATAAGTTTATACATGTACTTGTGTTTATCGCCAAATGCTTTGAGTAAAAGCCCTAAAAAATTTCCAAAGTGGCACGAAGCTTTTATTTTTTAAAATGCAACGAGCACAATATCCCCTTAATTTTTTTCAAAAAGTAATGAAATTCAAGGAACGGAAGACAAAATAAAATGCCGAGGCTATGGTTTGAAGTTCACCAATAATGTGTGTAACTTCCATTCTTTAAAACAATTGAAAACGATAATGTTGTTCAATAAGTTGAATTTTTTTTATATTTTGTATTATTTTTCTTACGCTTAGCATGGCCATTTTGTTTTTATCTTTAACAAAAATTAAGTTTTGTTTTGATGGTTCAGTTTGAAAAAGTCATGGGGATTTTTATATCGAGCTATAATGATGTTGATGATAATGATAATAATAATGATGATAATAATAATAATAATAATAATAATAATAATAATAATAATAATAATAATAATAATAATAATAATAATAATAATAATAATAATAAATTAGTTAGGCGAAAAATGAGGACCATCTAACCGATCATTCCTCGACCACCTGGGAACGTCAAATTTGGCATAAAGTTGTACATTGCCCTAAAGATTGGAGTGGTAATATTATTTTTCACCAAAGTAGTACTTTTCCAAAATTAAAGGCAAAAATATGATTATTATTTTCCTAAAAGAAAAAGGCGAATGTGCGAACTATTTCCTGTAAACACAGCTGGGCAGAGATGGCAGGAATGAAGCAGAGTACGCATACAATGTAGGCGGCGGCAGATCTAAATCATCTGGGATAGATCTAGATCTAGATCTACATGATATAGTATGAGATCTAAGGAAAGAATCTAAAAGGGTAGCTTCGACATAGATTCTAGATATAGGGTCTAGATATTTACAGCAGCTCGACTCAAATCAAAAGGTTAAGGTCTTCAGCTAGAGAAATCTGAATTTTACTAGGTTTACAGGTTTTTTGAAACTTCCATTATAATTTAGGTTTAAATAACTGGCCGGCGAAAAATTCCTGCAAAGGAAGTGCACTTAATGCGAAAATTCAAAGCTATTAAGAGGAACTAAAAACATAATTTTATTGGGAAGTATAAAATTAGTCGATTTCTTTTATTTCAAAAGGAATTAACTTCTTTATCAAAATTTTGTATTTAGAATAAGTATAATCGAAATATCAAGATTCCAGGTAAAGATGAGTAGGTCGAGGCATATAACTAGATCATTTAAGTAAAAGGGTAGATATCAAAACCATTATAAACCTATTTAATACGCAAACGCACCCAGCCCTAGCAAATTGACACCACGGTGTCCAAGGATAAAGGCCCGAGACGGTATAAGACAGGAACGCCGTACGAAAACATCTTTATGGTTAATGTTTAGACTAGGAACAGAAAGTATGAATTTTTTTCTTTTTAAATCATGGCAGGATCAAAATGCTCTCAGTTAGCTCTTAAGTCACAACAATACATCCGATCGGCCGATTAAAGATTTAGGGAGTGTGTTTAATGTTTAATCTGTTTCGGTCTCCTTTTTTTTTCAAAAG
>JAWDGP010007872.1:262500-285000 GCA_033675545.1 Elysia crispata | reverse complement strand
AAATTTAGGGGAAAAATCGTTTTTCTTCTCTTTTTTATGAACGTGAAAACTAGTTAGATTTGTGTTTTAATGCTCTCAACGTAGGCTGATTTTTATGATGGAGATTGGTTTGTGTTGGCTGTAGATAAATCTGAGGGATCGAAGGTAGTATCAGCAGTGATCTCTTCCACGGCCACCATTTGTGACCACAAAGATCAAGCTAGAATCCCCTGGGTCAGCTGATAGCATCCTGGGAGTCTTGCAACGTGAGAGTTGCTCGGAGAGGGTCTCGACAATGTTACACAAACATTGAAAAACTACAAAGCATATTGAGTTCGGTGCAGATTTTTTATTGTGGAGTCATGAACTCTTTGGCCCCAGGGTAAAACTAGTTCGTAACATAAATGATAATTTTGTTGTTTTTATTTTTTTGGGAAGCCTTTTTTTTTTTGGTTGCTTCTTAGTTTTGTTTTTTTCTTTTGTTTTTGTTGTTATTGTTGTTGTTGTTGTTGTTGTTGTTGTTGTTGTTGTTGTTGTTGTTGTTTTTGTTGTTGTTGTTGTATTTTAATAATAGGACTACGCGTGATCTTGGTTTTAGATTGTAACGCTTAAAGAGGGGAGAAATTTTTAGATATTTTTCACGAAATACAACCATTATGCACTTTCAATACGTGTCTGCTATTGCCGAAGAAAGATAAATAGGCATAGTTTCCAGTGACACTACACAGAGCTGCAGCTTTTCTTGACACTCTAGTACTATTATAACTTCGACTCTGAGGACTTAGAGATACTCATTGATATCTTTTATTGGCAACGTTAGGTAGATGATGACAAGGTTTTCTTAGGAAAATTATATTCCCTTAAATGAGATGGAAGATTCGTCAATGTCGGGCTCCTTAAGATTTGATAAAAATCGCTTCTTATCTGAACTGCGTCTCCCTTTTTGTTCAAAATCATCTTGCTATAGTAAACATAAAGACTCAATAAAATTCAAACCTTATACAACTGCATGGGAACTGTCGGTGGCTCTGGCGGAAAAATGCCGCCCGAACGTCTGTAGCAACCATTTGCTAGGGGTTCGAGTCCCGGATAGTTAATTAACGAGTGTGAAACGTTCTCTCTCCACCTCTTTCTAGCAATATTCGATGCGCAGAGGAAGCGTGATAGCACTTCGTTGTATACGACCCCATTAATGCCAGTAAAGTAAAATGAAACAATCTTATGGAAATTACATTTAGATAAATCTCAAATATGCATTAAACTACTGGCATATTCAACAGTTTTGGAGTGTCTAACCACCCTGAAATAACTTTGTGAAGCGCCGAAAGTTGAAGAGTTAGAATGCGCGACTGTTAAAATTTCAAGCTCAGTATGGTTAGATAATGATGTTCTTGAAAATCTGACTATGATACTCGTATCATTTCATGCCAAAATGTTATAATTATGACTTTTTATAGCCTTAATTATAAATTTAGACTTTTTGTATTAGAATCCTGTTGTGAGAAAGGTTACAATTCATGAGCCTATTTCAAGACTCTGAGCCTGCATGCGTTGCGCATGGCTGTCGCTTAAAGGAAGTTAAGGAAATTTTGAGTGTCTGAGAAAAATGTTTCCAACAAAGAAACAAAAGGATCAGTCAGATCAGGGAGCAAAAAAGATATGGATGACTCTCATTTCAAGTTTTAAAGTATTAAATTATATAGATTAATTTTAAAGGTTTGGATGCTTTAGATTGTAATCTTCTTTTTTATATTTCTCTTAATTGCGCTGTTTAAAAAAAAAATCAATTATACTCGAATTTAATAAGATAAAAGGAACATTCTGCAACATAAAAGAATACCAACAGAATCTTTTAATTAAAAAAATCTCTGGCATTCTTGCAACCAGGAAAAACTTGAACAAACGTGAAAGAGAAAACTCGATCCCCATCTTTATGAAATGGGAGGTTAGGATGCTTCCTTCTCCTCAGATCTCCCTTCTAGCCAACCAACACCTGAACGTGATGTACACAACCGAGAGTGTGGTGGTGCAAGATTTACTGTATTTTTAGTAAATCCTTGTTTTTTCGGCCAATAGGTTTACTCTGGTAACACTACGTCGCGCTATTGAAACGTCCATATTGTTCCCAGCACGTTCTCTTCTAGCTTTCTTTGTAAAGGGAAATATTTATGGCTTTGCGGTCTCCCTTCAGGAAGAAACTACAAAATACACACACACACACACACAAAAGAAGCACCTTCCTTTTATAACTTCCAAAGTCTTGCACATCTCTCAACATTGGTATTTCCGTTCTGTCTAATTTAAGACGGGTATTTCTGGATCAGTACCAATTTTAAATCTTCACCAACAAAAATCAGCAATGGGTTTTCGATTAAATTTTTGCGATTGTTCCTTTCCAACGTATAGGAAATACTAGCAATTTAAACACGCCTTTTTAAATTCAGGATTTCATGTGGTTAAAAAAATCTGTGGAGGAGTTTGGGTTGTTTTCTTGGTTATTCTAGGTTATCTTCGTGTACGGGCCCGTGCAAAATCTTCGTGTCCTTGAAATATTTCGACTAGCATCGAGGTGCATTATTTCTTTTCTTTGTTTATAGAGACCCTAGATTAGCGGGTGTGAGTAAATAGGCCGGTAGATGTAGATATTCAAAGGAAAGACGATTGGTTGATTGTTATTGAGATATAAACATGAAATGAAAGTGATACCGATCGATATCGGGGTACATTCTCTTCGCTTTGCTTTGTTTCAACTAAAAAAATAGGAGTGGCAATAGAACGGACAGAACTGACAACATGGGCGTAGTTTGCGATGGTCCCAACAGTTCAACGACAAATACATACGGAAACAAAATTTTCTTTCCGTGCTTGAGTAATTAGTCACATGCAAATGTCTGCTACTATAGCGATGTTTGGCCTGGAAGTAATCTAGATGATGTAGATCGGTCTGGTTTGATAATTCACAGACTTCCTTTGGGATGGGTTTTTTCCTGTTAATGGGCATTAATTTTAGATGGAGCCTAAAGAATGAAGCAGATAAGTCTCATCCGTGACGTGAATGAATGAGTCAATGGATGAATGAATTTAATCATTTATAATAATAACAATAACAATACAAAGAAGAAGAAGAAGAAGAAGAAGAAGAAGAAGAAGAAGAAGAAGAAGAAGAAGAAGAAGAAGAAGAAGAAGAAGAAGAAGAAGAAGAAGAAGAAGAAGAAGAAGAAGAAGAAGAAGAATGAGGCTTTCTACCACAACAAAAGATGAATTTTTCCTTTTAATGCGTTTTTCTTAAGTTAGAGACAGCGTTTATCAACTTTTCCCTCCAATTGCCTACGCCATTAAATTTTGCTCATAGAATATCAAGAAATCAAAAATGTTCCCAGTCCGTGATAGGGATTCTTTGTTTTCTGGCATAATAGGATCTAGCCGGCGCCCCACACTGCTGACAGTCTATTTACTTCCAAGTTAAACTCACCCTCATTCTCATAGCTTTGTGTGTAAGATTTTTCGTAACCCTGCAGTTGCTAGTATAGGCGGTCGCAGTTGTGGAAGTCTGGCAGGAATACCACCAGTGAAAAAGCATCTCGCTGGTAGAGGCAGCCCACATTATGACCCCTCTTCTATTACATTTATATTTTTACTGTTACAAAGATCTACAGAAACAAAATGCATAGTGTAATAGTTGAGAACAGGGGTAAAAAAAAAGGGGGGTGGGGGGGGGGGGGCAGGGTGGGGAGGGGGAAAGGGACGAATATGAAGTTTGTGTGTAACAAACTTTACTTTCTAACAGATCTTAGTCTCTCAGTTACTTGTGCACATAGAGTAAATATACTCAACCATTTCTTGCATTCATAAATTACAATTTCACTTTATACAAATTTTTCAAATTCGCTGATGCTGATATTTCAACTAGAGGATTATCTTTAACCATTTCGAAAGTATAGCCAGTAAAAGAAAAAAATACAGTCATTTAAAAAAAATACTTTAGGTAAATAATTGATGCTCAATGCTTAGTTGATTATTATTATTTGGTAAAACTTAGCAAATAAAAATGTGAAAAAAAATATCGCATAGATTGTTTCAAGAATATTTTTCAGTGCAAATGCTACTGGCATCAAACGGCTGAGTTTTGGGCTCTCAGTTTATCTACAACCTTGGGGTCACTTTTTATTTTTATGATCATCACTTACTTTCGCATTTTTTTATTTGCCACAGCCCTCTAGGTTGGCTTTGAAGCTCCAGGAAACGCTGCATTGATTCACAACAAGAGTAATTGATAGTATGATAACTGCTAAAATGACCCCTGACATTTAGATAAAATCTAAACATGATATGACATGAGACCGATGTCTTTCACTTGCTTTGGATGTAAAAAAAAATTGCACACAATCGTGTCTCTTAATTGACTTATCACTTACAGTATATTAAATAAAATCCCTTGTCATTTTAGAACGTAATTTCCTCGCTAGTTTTGGGTTACTCTTTTAGCTCTGATATATATAAAACATTACTATTTTAAGTGCTGAATCACAAATGTTACCGAAAAATCGATTAAAAGTGGCGAAATTATCGCAAAAAATTTGTTTAGTTGTCCTTACTGTGATTGATTCTCTATTAACTTTTGTGACACTCGTTTATAAAAGAAAATTGCCGTGTAACGTTAGATCGCTTTAAAAGACAGCAATTTTAGGTAGTTACTCATGAAAAGTCAATTTTGTTGGTTCGGTTCTTGCTGTGTTCATCAGAGCATTCATTTATAACTACAGGATTAGGTAAAGCTAGATGGATCGTTTTAAACTCAATTTTTAAATGAAGATTACACTGTTAGAATATCTGATTTTATGACTAGAGTATACTAATCATTTCCTGCGAGGAAAGATTTGATAATAATTTGAGTTAAACGCGATTGTCTTTCTTGCCTATAGTAGAAAAAAATGCATGTAATGGTAAATTTCCCACATCAACGGTCAGAACTAAAGAATTTGCTATTATCACTCACCAGTAGGAATCTAAAATTTCATTCCAAAAGGAAAGGTTACAAGCTGAAGTTGGACATAAATTTCTTTTACTTTCCAATTTTCTGAATCTAAAGACATGAATCGAGTTCTTAATTAGCAATTTTTTCACAGCAAAATGTCAGAGCTTTTCTGCAAACAGCATGTAATGTAACTTAAGGACTCGCCATTCTTAACTACTGTAGGCCTATATTATTCACCTCTTTTCCTTTTCTACAAAACTTCCAACAAGGAATATTATTTTAGTTTTTACTTTACCCTGGCATCCATGGTTTCTTGACACTTTTCATCTGGAATTACTTTAGTTTGACAGGTGAAAAGGCTTTTGGTTTTACAAAAGTTGAAGAATGTGTTAGTAACAAGGAAGCGTTTCTAAACGGATGATGTTCATAATTACTTTAGTGAGGCTAGACATCAAACCTTAATTTCATTATTGTATGTGTCAGCCTAAGAGCCAAGTCCATATATCTTTTCCAAAAACGGCTGGAAGAATGGCTTTGAATACACGATTTACACTTCAACCACTTGGTTTTCTGAACAGCAGCGAGACTGCTAGGTGTACGGCACAGTCTACCGCTTTTATCTAAGGTGACTTGTGACACCAGGTCATGAAGTTTAGACTAGCTTTTCAATACAGACTTAGCACAAAAGAATAGGTAAACCGAGATGAGGTTTCATTCCTTTCCTTCTGTCATTTTAACCCTGAAAGATTTAAGGCTAAAACTTTTCAGGTAAGTAAAAGAATCAGTATTATGGTCTGTCCTCGTGAACAGCATTTTAACCTATTATCGACTTGTTCAGACGGTGGAATGTGAAACAGTTTCCGGTTGCGGTCCACAGTTAACATTTTTTAATACATTTTGAAGTTCGTCACCGGCACAAATATTTTTTTTTATTCTTCGTTTAAAAGACATTTTGACTTTGTGAGGGTAGAAGACTGTTACTAGTCGAGGCTATATACATACTCTCTCTCTCTCTCTCTCTCTCTCTCTCTCTCTCTCTCTCTCTCTCTCTCTCTCTCTCTCTCTCTCTCTCTCTCTCTCTCTCTCTCCATCTATTTTAATTCTATCTTCTGTGTATGAGTTTGCTTGATCTTTGACTCTGTAATTCTCCGCTTTTCCTCTTGCGATATTCTTTCAAACACAACAACACAATGATCGCTAAACAACTCTAGCCTCTTAACCTACATCGAGATGAAAGTATGAAATCTATCAAATTAAGGTTCCTTCATGAATAGAGACAGTCCGGTTTAGAAGTACACAAGCATCGTTTGTTAATGAAAAGCCTCTGATGATGGAATAGGAAAACAATCTTCTTATAATTATGACAACTTCTCGATTAAACGGGATATAACCTGGTTCAGAATCTCTTATAATTTGTAAGCGATATTTTTTGCTCCTCTCTGAAAACCCTTTGGGTTTGTATTGGACTGTTCTTAGGCTGCTATACGCGGTTAAGAAGGAATTACTTGATATGAGCTTTCCCTTACCTAGCATTTAAATAAAAGCAACTTCACTGTAATTAACACACCATTGTACCCCGACATGACTGTGTTGATATTAGTGCAGTCTCTGTATATGAACTATAAACCTTAAAACAGACATTCTACTGGTAGCAGATCGATCTCTAGTTCCAAGCTGTATTATACACACCCAAGTGCTCTAGTTCCAAGCTGTATTATACACACCCAAATGCAGTTCATATACATAATTGTGCTTTTCCAACTACGTTGGCCATGCTCAAAATTTCAAACCGTTCCATAAATTACACAACAGATAATTACATTATCATGGTCACGTCTCAAAACCGTGCCAAATTGAGTTTTATAAAGATTTAATATTTACAAGTTGTTAGTGAGTTGCCATTAGAAGCGATCCAGTCGGTAATTATATTCTCTTAAAATAAATGGAAACATCACAATGCAGATGGCGAGGTTGCTCTAAATTGATTTACGTCCATTAACTCGTCTCAATTGGGACTAAGCGGCGTTTGTGAAAGACAAAAGCTCAAAAGAGAAGCCATTTATAAAAATCAGGAAAAATACTCAGAGGTCCGGCTCATAGGGGCGTATTGCTGCGTACTTTACGGTTTTCAAGGAGAACTGTTTATAAGTTATACTGTTTTTGGAAACGGATCTCATAGGTATCTTTAAATGTGTTCGTTGTAAAAATGAATTTTATCTTGAATTTTAGGGTCATAAAATTGATACCAAAGCATAATAGAACAAATGGAAGCTAGATATAATTTTATATCAAAACCAAAATATAAAAGCAATCGCATTGTTTCTAACGAAAGCGATAAAAAGTTTTTGCCTTTCAACCGTTTGAAATTAAATCCCTTGTAAAAACAAAGTATCTGCAATGTTCCACGTCGATTAAGCTGTCTAACATGCATTGCTTTAGACCGTTTTGACATTACTAGGAGAATTGTATTGAGCCATCTGAGGGATCTAGGATGTTCATGCTTTCAAAATAAAATTAAACGAGTGGAATAAATGAAAAGTTCTTCACCTATATCTATTCAGAGCAACACATATTCATATAATGATTACTGTATTCTTATTAGTTACTACCGTTTTCTTTATTAATACTGTTATTTTGGATTCCAAGAAATTCCTGTGAGGCTGGACATCATATAAATAATCAAGTATGTAATCTGTATCCATATTTCGTCTCAGGAGCTGAAATTCAACACCCGACCAGTCAAAATACCACGCCAAGTGTTGTTACAATGCTGACATACTTTTCCTCTTAGTATTGTAGATTGCCAATTTTCAGGCCCAGGGGAGGTAATTGAAGTTGTGTGGATTGGTTGGACTGATGTTGTTAGCGATACCAGCAAGGAGGGTATTGGTTGGGAGGGACTTGTTTGCTCAAACTCTGACTCTTGAAGGGTGATTTAAACAACAAAACAAAACAACCCAGAGATTGCTATTGAGAGTGTTATCTTCTGATCTCGAAATTGATAGAGTGAAGATCATTGTTTTCTCCCTGGCTCCTTCTCCTTATTCTCCAAACCCTCAGATCATAAACATCATTGGCCTCTCTCTCTCTCTCTCTCTCTCTCTCTCTCTCTCTCTCTCTCTCTCTCTCTCTCTCTCTCTCTCTCTCTCTCTCTCTCTCTCTCTCTCTATCTCACTCTCTCTCTATCTCTCTCTCATTACTAATAGACACGCTCAATATTATTTCCTCTCTTTTGGCTCCATGCTCATATCTGTTGTAGTGGTTACCTCTAGTTGCAGTCAATAGTAGCTGATCAATGATCCGAAAAGGTTTTGTTTACTCGCGACAAACATTAGGACAAAGTTATATCCCTTGATGCCGCTCTTCTCAGTTTGACTGTGGCGTGAGCGCTTTGTTTGTTTTTTTCCTTTTCTAGTCCCTTTGTAGATATTTAAAAAAAAATTCTTTTGTTAAAGAGAGGTGGAGATAATAAACAATAAAAAAAAAAATCAAATCCTGTGTTTACGGCTAAATTGGGGTGCTTACTTTTAGTTACACTGCTGTTGTCAGATAGCAGTTACAGGGACTAAAATGTTTCTGTATTTCATAGTATAATGAAGCTTTCAGTTGATTTCCTTTAGCTAGCTAATCCCAGCTTATCTTTTACTGCAATAAATCTTAAAGGAAAATAAGGCCTTCAGCCTGATTGTTGTAAAGTGAAGTCATACTATGCATGATTTTATTACCTTAAGTTGCACTGAAAAAAAAGATGTTGTGGTAAAGTTCTTTATTTCTTTCTCTACGTTTCCTAATTTTCAAGCGCTTATATAACTATGCAGTATCATTCCTGGAATCAAACTGTAAAAATGAAATGACAGAAACCTAACACGAAAAAAGATTTAATAGCTTATGAGCTTCGCTTACTCGCCCGGTTACGTATACACTGTACTGTAAACATGATGGAATGTTTGGAGCGGTGGTGTCCTGTTAGAATGACACAAAAATAGAAAGAACAGCTTTACACAGCTCGCACTTTTCGATCAAGCGAGTACATCTGTGTTCTCAGTTTTTGAAAGCTCTGATGATGACTCACAAGATCCAGTTTCCATATTCATTTTGTTTTGCTTCGTGACCTGCAACTCTGCAAACATTCCTAAAAATTTTTTTCATGTTTTTAAAAAATCATAGAAAATGTCAATTTCTTTTAGAACTACATCAAACAACCTTAATTTTTTTATTGATGCGAAAAAATTAAAGGCGCTATACGTAATCAAACCTCTTTTTTTAACTTCGCTGCCCATCTGCCTTGACATGGTTTATCACGGCCGTTATTAGCCTCAGGCTATCTTCATAATACTCTTCAATCCTTCTATTCAATATCGGCGATTTTGTTTAGAGAGTGTAAATTTCAATACCACGTTGCTTAATGGGAGCCAAAGTTAAATGTCAAACGAAGCATTCAGTGTCCTCGAGCTACGATGTTCAAAAAGATCCTGCCTTTATTGTTGTTTGCCAGGCTCTTACTCTTGTTTATTTTTTTTTCATAACACCACAGCTGCAGGATCCGACTTTATTAGAGAATAGTTGAAAGAAGACATTTGACCTTGACAACAGTTCGCGTCGGATTTTGATCCCACTGCTTAAATGTGGCCAAGAGTAGTAAGTGTTCAAAACGCCAGTTAGAGGCGACTTCGATGGTCTGACTCAGTGACTCACCTCATCCTGTCAGGCTGGCTAGGACACCCATCAGTTCAGTTCTACCTTGAAGGCGAAAACAAGCTAAGCAGATGAATATGGCAATGTTAACGTTCGACACTCGCCAACTTTCTGAATTTTATGCATCGATGTGATGGAGCTTATATACTTTTATGTGAATGTAATTTAATACGTCTGATGAATCTTAAAACAGAGATACATAAAACCATGAACTTTGTGAAATCTTAAATTCACACATTATAATGGATATATACCTCATCATTTTTGCATTCTTCAGCCGTTCAGGTTTACATTAAGTTAAGAATTTCCCTCATGGAGACAACTCACTGCTGCAAAGACTATTAAACCTTTTTTTCAATAACGCACGAATCGTTAAAAACGAAGGTAATACATTCCATATCTGCCTGTCTTAACGGTTCGCGACGGCAAACAGCACGAGAGGGAGAGAAACATAGTGGTTTGCCTGTGACTTACACAGATCCCATTAGTTATTTTAATTAGTAATAAATGCATACGTGACAGATCCCCCCGTTACGACTGAAAGGAAATAATGTACAACATAAACCACTTGAGGTAACAACATCTCATGTATATTTCATAGTTGATATTTTATCTCGGTGGCAGCAGCTGACAATTAGTCAATCGGTTCATTCGTCTTATCTCGACTATTCTCTTGGCGAATTTATGCTTGAGCAAGGTTTGCGGGGCGTTTATTCCGGGGCATTACAACAATAATACACGGTTGAATAGTGACCATCGGGGAAAAAAAAGATTTGAAGCCTTGTAATCCATTTACTCTACTCTCGTGTTTGTTTATTTTATTTGTCTTTTATAACGTTAAAATGGGCATATACAATTAAAACCTGTAAACATGTACTTACTTTAGATCCCGGCTACAGGAGTATTGTGGTGGTGGTGGTGGTGGTAGAAGAAGAAGTAGTAGTAGTAGTAGTAGTAGTAGTAGTAGTAGTAGTAGTAGTAGTAGTAGTAGTAGTAGTAGTAGTAGTAGTAGTAGCAGTAGTAGTAGTGGTGGTAGTAGTAGTAGTAGTAGTAGTAGTAGTAGTAGTAGTAGTAGTAGTAGTAGTAGTAGTAGTAGTAGTAGCAGTAGTAGTAGTAGTAGTAGTAGTAGTAGTAGTAGTAGTAGTAGTAGTAGTAGTAGTAGTAGTAGTAGTAGTAGTAGTAGTAGTAGTAGTAGTAGTAGTAGTAGTAGTAGTAGTAGTAGTAGTAGTAGTAGTAGTAGTAGTAGTAGTAGTAGAAGAAGAAGAAGAAGTAGTAGTAGTAGTAGTAGTAGTAGTAGTAGTAGTAGTAGTAGTAGTAGTAGTAGTAGTAGTAGTAGTAGTAGTAGTAGTAGTAGTAGCAGTAGCAGAAGTAGTAGTAGTTGTGTGTTTAAAGTAGCGATATTATAAATTGCAGCATTGAGAGGAGTAATTGAGAGAGCGATTGGAAGATGAGTTAGAAGAAAAGAAAGAGGACGAAACTATTGATTTTCTAATAGATGTAGCAAGTTGTCTACAGCTAGTAATCATACGATTTCACAAAGAGATAAATAATCAGTTAAGAAGTCTTGAATTACATCTGACGAGACGTTTTAAATATCTTCAAATACTATTTTGTTGTAAATATTTGTTTTTAGTTGTGTTTAATATTTTTCTCTTCTCACTGTCTTGAATTTCAGACTCTGAAATATTCACCACTGCGAACGTTATCTCTTGATATTTTTAAAAAATATTAAAGTAGAGCTTATGGCCCTCATTTCTAACACTTTGTGTACTTGTATTGCTTAACTGTTTCCTCCTAAGACATGTTGTAATATGTAATGACTTTAAGTTGAAAATGTTTTAACTTTTAAACATTTCTACACAGTAATTAAGACAAATTTTTGGTCTTCCGAAATCGACAAGATGTGCTTTCTTTGCCATTTTTTGCTTGACCATAGAAAGAAACGAATATATTAATTTACTGCTTCGACATTTCTATTTTTTGTTTGAGATATTGTTTTTTAAATGTTTTTAATCACTGTGTCAACTTTATCCTTGGTGTGAAATTTGTTGTGGCTGTTGTTATATCTTCTACTTATTGTATTAACAGACTCATCGGTTACAACGCATGGTCCACACCATTATTCTACAACACAACGGGCGCTGACTCTTTATGTAGCTTTTCATGTAAATTATTCAAGATAAGTTATTTGAATTTAATCCTAGCCTAACGGCCATTGCTTTGTGGAAGCATTATCAGATTATCTGTTAGGCATGTAATGTTAATGATCTACTGTAAACCTTTGTTCGATACAGAACGAGCAATAAATGTAACGGTTAGATCGGGAATCAACATGTAATCTTATTCTTTTGCTCGGCCGAAGTTTCATTAGTTCGGGAAAGTTAAGTTCTTATGCGATTGCATTTTTCCGGCATTATTCCTTATTCTACCGATTTAAAGCAAATGTTGTTGTATCTTTTGTCATCGATAAGACGAACATCCTTTGCTTCTGGCTTTGTGCTCTCCAAACATATTCTTCAGCTACATCTATCGATGTAAGCCAAGTTAGAACCACTTAAAATGTACAATATTATCGACCACCTTGTGTAAGGAACACGGACCACTGAGACTTGTGACCAGGTTGAGTGCTGTGATAATTCCTGTTTTGTGTGGAACTACCCGAGCCCTGGAACTGTTGGCTGTTCTTTCCGAGGATGTGTGTCCTGGCACCCCTTCACACTCAGGATGGCTGAGTCGAGGGAGGTGAGAGTGATGCGAACCCCGCACCATCTTTGCTGCTGCTTACTACTGTTGGTCGGCACTGCTGCCTCCACCATGGGACAAGGTAAGCAGTTTATTTTAATTATGTTTTAAGACTTTCAAACTAATTAAACAGAAATCAAACAGAGTTTGAAATGCAATTTTCTTACTCGGGTGGGAAAAAAACGACCAATATAGCTTTTTCACGACATGTTTTGGAAATTAAAGAAAAAAATAACGTCGTAATTAATTCAGATAGATTCTTGATGAATAATTACTGAAAAGTAAAAATGTTAAAATTAAAATTAGACCTGTTTTTCCATCTGGTTCAGAATTTTGTTAACAGAAAATTACAATGTGATATTTAATTTGTATTCCGAATGAAATTGAACATCTAGAACGATTTGCAGAATTAATGTATAGCTAACGCCTGTTTAGAAGTCACAAAACGGCTGCACTTCATTTTCAACACCTCGGAACAAAAGCTTGCGGTCGTGGAACAAACCAAGCTTCCCAGCCTGAGGTCTGCTCCTCATCATTGTGGGCAAACAGGGTCTGAAACTACCAGGAGTTTCACCACACTCTTGTGTAACTTACATTTGCTTCTGAGTCTCTGAAACAAAAAACGAACACCCTCTCACACGAAAATTCAATTAAGCTACGGTGAGCCCGTGTTCTAGTGTGTTTACGCTGCCTTTCAGACCGCCCCTTTACTCCTCTAAAATTGAGAGTTTACACCAGTTTGAGTTGGAAAAACGCATGGCGTTACGAATTAAACTTTTCTTTCTTTTTTTATATCCGACTACTTTGTGTCCTCCGGATGTCTGTCTCAAAAGCCCAATTTTGTGTCGCCAGTCAAGCAGTGGCCAACTTCCTTCCTTATCGCCTCAGACTTCCCACTGAAATTGATTTGGTTTGATACTCTGCTCAATACACTCTGAACCTACGATTGTAACATTCATTTAGCAAAGAGTGTGTAATCATGTATAACACAGCGGGTATTGTTACAGCAAAATGCCTAAATGGACTCAAATTTTATCTAAAGATTTCCAGTTCATTACTTCTTATTGTAGTTGTGTGGGATTTTGGCCTTTAGAATAAAGATTGTTCTTTTTTTTTATTTGTTATTAACGGTTTATAGTCCGTTTTTAATATTGCCGTTCCTTCGCTTTCTTATTCTCACTCTATCTATCTTTCTACCTACCTATCTTTCTATCTATCTATCTACCTATCTGAATCGAGGTATATATCTCAATCTTTGTCCTCTTTCTTCCTCCCTTTCTTTTTATATCTTTCTTTTGCTCTTGCTCATTTATAACAGTAAATTTTGCTGTTAATCTTTCTGAAAATAAATATCTATCCCTCTCTATCTTTCACTTTCTCTCTCTCTCTCTCTCTCTCTCTCTCTCTCTCTCTCTCTCTCTCTCTCCCTCTCTCTCTCTCCCTCTCTCTCTCTTTAACTCTATATTTCTTCATCACTTTAAAGCGCTACTTCTTCCCCTATCCCTTTTAATCCCTCTGTCGGTATCTCTCTCTCTCTCTCTTTCTCTCTCTCCCCCCTCTCTCTCTCTTTCTAGCCCTTTCTATCTAGATTTCTTCCTGTACTGAAATATCTATAAATATCATACAATCTCCTCGTTTTCTTCATCGGCATCGAGTTAACTTTATTTCAAATAATTTTCAATCTTTACTTTTTTACGTTTTATAAGCAATTGTTGTAATATTTTTTCCGACCTCTCTATTTAAATTGGATGTGGCCATTTTAGTTTGAAGGTAATTAGCATCTGGATTGAGTCTTTTATAATATGAAATGTAGAGCCATTTTTCCAGTCCGTTACGGTAGACAATTGCAAATATTGAATCAATAGAAACTTTCAAAGAAAGGGTTTGTATAGGCTTTAGCTTGTGTTCAGCAGTTGCGTAGGTGTAATGGTAATATTGGTATAATACTGGTGGCCGAGGGTTGAAGATTAAATAACTGATGATCATTGCGATCCCCTATTTCACATGTTTTTTGGGTGTTTTTTTTTAATTCTATCAAAAACTTTTCCGTCAGAAAGAAAAAGTAACCGCCGATGAGGAAAAGTTGATAATTTTAGTTGAGGGGGGAGGGAAGGGAAAGGATTAGGAAGAATAGGAAATGAAGCACACAAAGAGAAGGAGGAGGAGGGAGCTTAACTCCACTCTTCATTTCAGGAATTGCCAATGTTTGTGAAGAATAATAACATGGAGATAAGAACTAAATACAAATGGAATCTCAGACAGGGGAATCTTTTAACGTTCATTCTGTACTCTAATATAAAAATCTCTACAATTAATTGAACAGAAATAAGAAAGCAAATGTTAAAGAAATTCATAGCTTCCATTCGATCAACAAATTGATGAGTCTGGCAAAATAATAAAGATTTGGATGATGATGAAGATGATGCTGAGATAATTTTTTAGAAATGGTGATGACCCCATGATTATGATTGATTTGGGTAAGTCAAAATCTCTGACGCTTCAAAAATCTAAATCTCTGCTACATTCACATCGCTATGAAAATTAAGCAGTTTTAACTTTAAAAACAGAACATGATTATTTCATTGTGGAGGTATATGCTGAGAAGTATTAACCGTTTTTATGCAAAGTAATGTTTGAAACTTTTATATACCATAGCATAAATTATTTGCAGCACAACATAGACTGCCCAATAATGGCTATGATGTGACTCAACGAGATTACTCCGAGGTTGGGATGTTTTCTGTACAACAAAACAGGCCTACTTTTTACGGCACACATTGAACCGAGGCGTACTCATCCTCCAGTAATTCTAAACCGCCTGAAAGAAAACACTGGGAAATAAAATACGGTAATTGAACATTTCCAAGCAGTCATATCACCGAAAAAGTAATTCCACTCTGGCGTTGACGTATGAATAGCAATGACTGGGAAGGATACAGACAGCCAATTTCTTATCTCAAGGGCGGTAAATACAAATACTTTTTATCGTTTTTTTTTTTCCTATTTTCATTCTATGACTCTAAGAAATGGGAAACAATTTCCTTATCTTTCGTACCATAAATAAGATATAAAGGATAGCAATCGGTGCTCATGTTTTTGTTTGTATCTATTCACTTTCTGTATGACCTACTTGTTTTGACATTCGTATCTGAGACAATAAACAGTCCAAGATGCCACTACTGTTTCGGGCAATCACTTTTGTCAGGTTGTGTGTTTGAGTAAGGTAAAGACATAGTCGCATTCCTCTTATAAACAGAAAGTTATCAGTTGTCTTTTCTTTCTTCTCTTCAGTCTGCTTATTCTTTTGTTTTCATCCTTTTTTTCTCGCCATTTAAACTCCTCTTCGACCTTCTTCATCTTTTTCTCTTTATCACCATCATCATGATTATCATGATCATCAAGATCATCACATCATCGTCGTTGTCGTCAACATCAGTATCATCATCATCATCATCATCATCATCATTGTCCTTATCATCAGATTATAAAAATTATTATTTTTTATTGTTAACTTCTTCTTCTTCTTCTTCTTCTTCTTCTTCTTCTTCTTCTTCTTCTTCTTCTTCTTCTTCTTCTTCTTCTTCTTCTTCTTCTTCTTCTTCTTCTTCTTCTTCTTCTTCTTCTTCTTCTTCTTCTTCTTCTTCTTCTTCTTCTTCTTCTTCTTCTTCTTCTTCTTCTTCTTCTTCTTCTTCTTCTTCTTCTTCTTCTTCTTCTTCTTCTTCTTCTTCTTCTTCTTCTTCTTCTTATTATTATTATTATTATTATTATTATTATTATTATTAGTAGTAGTAGTAGTAGTAGTAGTAGTAGTAGTAGTAGTAGTAGTAGTAGTAGTAGTAGTAGTAGTAGTAGTAGTAGTAGTAGTAGTAGTAGTAGTAGTAGTAGTAGTATTATTAGTATTATTATTATTATTATTATTATTATTATTATTATTATTATTATTATTATTATTACTATCATTATCATCATTATCATCATTATTATTATTATTATTATTATTATTATTATTATTATTATTATTATTATTATTATTATTATTATTATGAGCACCAGCGAAAAATCATGTGATTCCTTTCAGTGTTTTATAAAGGTAGTATTCTTAATCTCTCAGATAAGGCTTTCAGTCTTTTTCGTGCAGACCTTCTGTCTACTCCATTCTATTGTTCGCGATCTACTTTAACGTTATTTACCATCACAATGCGTAAAATGAGTTCATTGTACGTCATGCCGCAAGCTTCCTGTGACAAGGAGATAGAATACTAATTTTTAAGTTACTTCAGTCTCCTAATCTTTGTTCCAGAGTCCTATAGAGGAGACAAGCGAGAACACACGCCCAAAACATATCTTGTGAAGTTAAAGACGTGAAAGTTTTAAAAAAATCGATTTGTGAACTAAGTGGATAAGGCGGCACGTCTCTCAAACTAGACATTTTGAGTAAAATCAGGGTTTGGACGGGACATAGTTTGTTGGTTAATTCAGAATTTCACAGACTCTAACACACAAAATTTCTCACGAGCATTTTAGATAAAGTAAACTCTGTTTGAAAAACAGAAAGAAAAACCACGCAGATTGACCTATGTCATTTCTGGCCCTATATTTATTTTCATTTTTCTGACCAACTCGTTGAACTGTTGTTTGTAACCAAAAGCCAATTTTTCAATCGACTATTTAACAAGCATACTTAAGACACAAGCAGCTTTTAAACATGCATTGCACATAACATGGAGAGCATTTTTTAATGCGGTGGAGGTAATATTGTGGAAGTATTTAAGAGTTTGTATGCAAATTTCTCATTATTGTCAGTGAGTTTAGAGTGTTTTACATTGGGATTATTAATGTACACTTGTATGCACGAGCTTGAGTTGCATTTTAGAGAATGGAAAGGTTTCCTTGATTTTCAAATGTCAACTGAAAAAACAAAAACGAAAAAAAGAAATTGAAAAGGATCTGCGGATATCAGCTCAACGCTTGTCTCATTGCGCATTTTTACCTTTAAACCGTTGCTAAAAAATTCCCACAAAAATTGATCAGATTCCACATCCCTGCTGAGAGAGGAAAGATTACACCGTGTATAATTCCAAGCTTCGGTGTTTGTCTCCTGTGTGTAGGTGCTGAATAGAATTAAACAAAAGAAGCTAGAGCCAAGCAAGTTTGGTTCAAAACCATCATGTGTGAGACGAGTTTCATGGATTCTATATGTGTCTATGTATCTTTATAAGCGAGGAAAAGAGGGAAAAGGCGAAGAAAGTGCCAACTGGACAAAATAAACCGTATGGACGTCGAGTTCCTAGCTTTGGGGTCGAGTGCGATATAAAGTGGCCATGTTCTAGTTGAGGAAGCAGTCTCCGCCGCAATTATAGTTACACGAGATGACAATAAAGAAGTTCCTTCTGACACAGAGTACTGCTTCACAACTTCCTGCGATCTGATCGCACGCTCTCGATTTAGTCGGTTGTGAGTTAAAGGCTTTTTTCTTTTAATTTTAGGGGTAATGTGTGGCTCGCCAAGTTTTTAAAAGGTATGAAGATAAAATGTACAAATGCAACTTATCTTTTGGTACTTCGCTAAAAAAATTGAACATTATGGAATGGCTTGCTATTATTGTTCCTGAAAAATATTTAAAATGCTTAACCTTAATAAGCTGCATGCTTTCCTTTCTTCCTGACTTTTTTTAATGTTTCGATTGCACTTTTTAACGTCTATTGTTCGATCTTAATATTCTTAATTTCATTTGTTTCCGCCGTGTGATCAAGAAAATGGATTCTGTGATCTAAGGAAATAGAATTATTATTGATTCTACAGATGAGAGCACAAAATCCGCTGGTATCAAGATTTGAAATTGATTCCAGTACATGAAAGAATGTAATTTGTTAGTAGTCACGTGGAAGAGACTATCGATTTAGAGTCAGAGGGATTTGACATTAAGAAAACATCTTTAAAAGTTGTAATTGATACAACTGTGCGAGGGGACTCCGTATAGCAAAGACTTGAAGATGTTTATATTGGGTCACTATTTTGGTAATCAGTTGGTGGTTATTGCTTATCGATTGACAACTCAGTTATAAGAGACTGAAGAATAGCATGTATTACATGCGATGCTGCTAACTTAGTTAATTCTAAACCTAACAGGCAAGCGGTGGCTTCTTTAGAATTCTTCTTCCATAATCTTCCTTTTTTATTACTTACAGTGCACACTAAGTGAGCTTAGGGTGATGTGCAAGATGTTTATGATTCCCCTGATTTCTTAAAGCTGTCTGTGAATTTCAATCTATAGTCTGCTTTTATCAGGTTCAGAAATTCTTATAAAGAAAACCTCTTCGATTAACCATGATCTTTACATTTCGAAAGGTTCTCTCTTCATATCTTTAGAAAATGAGGGGAAAATATCAGATTTGTGAAAAAAAAAAATGCAATAAATGCAGTGCATTAAAAACATCAAAAGTATTTTTTTTTCCAAAATTTACCATACCCTAACTGCGGAAAAAAATTATTATAGTTATAATTATAATTATGTAGCTCTGTATGTTATTGAAAAGAAGACTTAATTGCATGATTAAGTGAGCAAATACGAACCATCTCGTAGTGAAAGCCACCCGCATCAAAGACTAGAATGCTTGGAATCAGGCAGCGAGGCGCAAAGCTGAAAGTGTTTGCATAGTTGCGATCTTCTCCGCCATGACCAGGATACCAGCTACGCTCCCTTGGCGTATTTCCTGCCAACAACCACAAAGGTGGTATCTAGGCACGAACCGTAACAAAGTGCTGAGTATCGGGCACGTCAGGCTATCAGGCAACAGCGCTCAGCCACCCAGAGCAATGCACCCAATATCTCAACGGTCTCTAACTAAGATAAATGGTTTGTTGTCTTTTGAAAGACAAGACGTAAAGACGCAGGTTCGCCTGTCGTTTAGGACGATGTTTCACCTTTATGTCAAGACTTCAGTCAACACGAGTTAAATGAGTGTGTAAAGATCGATATTTGTTTTAAAAAACTTGAGGAAACTGTCTTAGAAATAGCGACATTGAGATGTTGCGGTCACGGTATAAAGCACGATGGGGAGAAAAGATAGTATTAAAAGAACAAGATATAAAGTAAAGAGAGAGAGAGAGAGAGAGAGAGAGAGAGAGAGAGAGAGAGAGAGAGAGAGAGAAAGAAAGGCAGATAGACACACATACAAACACATAGACACCTGAGTATTTGAGAGCTACTAAGTACCTTTTTTTTTAGAGTTAACGGAATAAAGATAGAGAGAAACATATAAAAGGTTAAGAAATAGTGGAAATGTTTTAGCAGTAGAGATGAAGACAACCAGTCAGTCAGAACAAACAATTTTTTTCAGAAAGTTAGAAAAATTCAGTAGCGACAAATAAATCAAGGACAAAAAATAATTAATTGGATACGATGAATATTACCTGTTCACATTTTGAGTTTTACTGCATCAATTTGGGAGGTTTTTGAAACTTTGAAGATTCAAAAGATTTTCGAAGTTTGAAAAACTTTCTTTTTTTTAATACATACACCTTTGGAACAGAGAGAGAGAGAGAGAGAGAGAGAGAGAGAGAGAGAGAGAGAGAGAGAGAGAGAGAGAGAGAGAGAGAGAGAGAGAGAGAGAGAGAGAGAGAGGGAGAGGGAGAGGGAGGGAGACATCTATATAGTTTGCTATTGGTGCTGAAATATATTCTTCTCCTGAGTTACATTTATGAAGACGCCGCTTCTTATACTACCGACCATTAAACTTATGGTTAGTATTTCCACGAGCGAGAAGTCAGGAAAGTTGCCGGAAATCCTCTTGGTTTTCTTTCCACACCGTTTGTATCTCCATGGGGTAGCGGCTGAGCTGCCCGTCAGGTGGCGGCTCAAGCTGTGCGGCAGCGCGGATGTCTTTGAGTCGTTTATCATGATCTGTTTTTAGCATTCCTCGCTAACCTCTCTCTGTTCTCTCTATATATGTTAGAGTCGCACGTCCAATCAGTGCCCTATGATTTAAGCATACTCTCTGCACTCTGATCTGCTGCTTCAGAGCTGTCACGCGTTGTGGGAACACATACATATAGATTTTCCATAATAATGTCTTGTCTTTCTCCAGTCTGAGTTGTTGTCAATGTTGGCGTTGTATATAGGAACAGCAAGTGGCATAGCATTGGGAACTTGTTTCATCTCTTTTGCATTTCATCCAGCTGTTCTGGGCAAGGAATCTTTGCCACACCTTAGTGATGCAACTATTTTAACATCATTGTCCTTTCCACTGTTACATCAGAACTTTTCGACCTTGCTAATTGTTTTTAGAAATAAGCTTAAGTGGAATTTGGTCTCTATAGTTCTGCAGGGCAATAGGGAACTCTAGGCTGGTGAAAAAATAATTGTCAAAGAATGAAATCAAAAGGCACCAGTTTGTCTTGCGTTAGTGTGCAGTATATCGTATTTAAGTTTTAATCTTCGTGTATTCCTTCACTAAGGTTCGGACAAAAAGCAAAAACCTAGTTTGATGTCACAATCGAACTTGAAATAAGATGGTGAGCATCTAATTTGTACTTCTTTCGGTAAGATTTTAATGTCAAATGGATTTTTCAAGATTGTCCTTCACAGTTGGTACCTTGAAAGTGTGTATAAAAATTGTGAAAACTGCTTTTTCCCATTAAAATCCTACACAATCTTACACGAAATATTACGACCGTGATTATACTTACACCTTTTTTTAATCAATCAAAAAGTAGCAAAAATATAGCTTTGCCTTAGAATCAGTTAATGATTGATTGTCATCGTGAAATAAATAGTTTCTAAAAAGATTGTTCAGACTATTTATATATGTTTGTTTTTGTTGTTGTGGTGGTGGTGGAGGTGATATTTTGATTTTTGCTGTTGTTACTGTTGTGTTTGCTTTTGTTTTTATTTCTAATTTATTTTAGTTTTATTCTTTTGTATATATGTATTTTGTTTGCTGTGCTAGAAGCGCTAATAAGATTGATAAGTCGTTTGTGCGTCAGACAAAAACGAACTTATTGGTTATATGTTGATAAATAATCGTTCTCTCCATCTCCTCCTCCTTCTAAATCATCCATTAGGACCTCTCCGTCTCTGTCTCTGTCTGTCTGTCTGCCTCTCTCTCTCTCTCTCTCTCTCTCTCTCTCTCTCTCTCTCTCTCTCTCTCTCTCTCTGTGTCTCTCTCTGTCTCTTTTCCTTCGTCTCAAGATTCGCTTCCTTCCCATCTCAACTTCTCACAACATAACTTTCTTTCATCACCCCTTCACACACCTTTTACTAAATTCTCTCTTTCGCTCTCGCTCTCTCTCTTTCTCTCTCTATCTCTCTCTTTCTCTCTCTCTCTCTCTCTCTCTCTCTCTCTCTCTCTCTCTCTCTCTCTCTCTCTCTCTCTTACGATGTCTCTATCTGTGTGTATCTTTGTCTGTCATTGCCTCTTTTTCATCTCCATACCTCTTTTTCTTCGCTTACATTTTTCCACCTGCCTTTTTTCAGGTAAGCATTGCTCATTCGTTTTTTTCCCTGCTTTTCAAATACATTATCACTTTATTCATTCTTGTTACGGTCTTTTTTCTTCATTCACTTTTTAATCTGTTTATATGTCAGTCTTATGCGTTTCTGGTTGCTTTTCTCTCTATTTCTTTCTCGGTGTCTATTTGTATGTACCTTCCTATCTTTTTTATTCCTCTTTGTTTATAACTACTTAAGATATATATTTTTCTATCTACCTATCTCTTTCGCCTGTCTTTCTTTCTCTCTACATGTACCTTGTTTTTTTATCCTATAAAATGCTGTTAATATTGGCAGCAGCGCTCTCTTAATCCACGTCCTTGTCCATTTACGAGGCTGGCGATCATGAAGGACAGCCATAACCGCAAGCCATTGAAATGCCAGCAGGTTATACTTTATCCTAAGGGTACTAAAATGAAGATAAAATCAGGTGGATACCCTTGCCAATGTATTTAGCATCATAAGCATAACTCTAACCTGTCCTGTTTCATTCCTCTAGGTTTCTCAACCGGGATGCCAAGACTGCTTTGTGTGTGTCTGGTTGTGTGTATATATTTGGTTAGGATACTTGATTCATTAAATTATGTTTTGTCCGCATTGTTATCCATTAAGATTTTTT